>CM076067.1:10899083-11026583 GCA_038088235.1 Zacco platypus
AAAAAAGATAAAAAAATAGATAAAAACAATAAAAAAAAAACATTTACATGCAAAGAGATTAGCCAATCACAACAGAGCTCATTTATATATAGAAGTCTCAAAGTAGCAAAACAGCCTGTTTACTTTCTAAGGGGCGTAAAATGCTCTTAATGGGGGGGGGGGGTAAAAAAAAAAAAAAAAAAGAAAGAAAGAAAATGTTGCAAAAGTATAAAATATAGCCCTTTTGGCATCCATAAGCATATTTCGTCATGTTAAGAAAAAAGATTTTCAATACAAAATGAAAATAAAACCAAATGAACTAAATTAAAATTTAAAAAAATACTTACAATACTGTGCGGATTATTGTTTGTAAGAAGGGTTTGATTCCAAACTCAGTATAACTGAATATGCTCAAATCCTTTCACCACTCCTCAGACTAGCTGTTAATGTCCCAATCATTTTAAAACTAACTCCTCAAATCATTCTTACGTCACAGTATTACGCAAGAGCGGTAGGTGGTATGCCTGCGTTGGCGTGCGTTTGTGTTATCTGATTAAAGACGTGGGGACGGGGATTTGTAAAGACAGGCATATGGTTGTATAGTCATGAAAAGAGTCATGTGAATGAGGTGATCTACTTGAAGAAACATCACGTCCCGTGTAAGGCTCAGTCAGAAGTGTAACAACTCTAATGAAGTTTAATTGGTCACACCTCCCTTCCCGAGAAACTGTCTGGTTCTTTCAGACACAACGTCTGTCGTTGAGTTATGTTTTGAACTATACTGTTGCGATCAAGCAGGAAGAGAGGGTTACCGAGGCCGAAGGGAGGAAATGTTGACGCCAAGATTGAGGCGATAAAAACTCGACGTGCTGGAAATGATGCTGATGAGAAGAAGGTAGATGCTTCAAACCACACCACAAAACAGTGTCTCTTACCTTTCACTTTAAGATAATGTCCTCCGAAACGATATGCCTCAAAGTGGAGTGAGAGTGGAGTGTTCGACTGGTCCAAGAATAGATCGACTCGGGATAATTCAATGCCCTTGCGCTCAAAAATTGGTCCGAGCACCTCTCTAAAGAACAATAAAATGAGCGTGTAAGTTCCACAGCCAAAATGAACAAATCAAATAAACATGCATTTTAAAGGCGACCTTCTGAATGATATTCAAATACATTTGGACCTAAAATATTACGCAATGGACACATTAACTACCCATTCAAAGAAAACGCACACACTTTATTAGCTAGAAAAAACTAATTCTGTGTGGTGAGGAACTGAGTCTCCTTTGGGACCCCAAGAGATCCCATTGGTTCAACAGACTTTTATAATGGGTGGTATTTTTAGCGCTTGGTAGGGCTGTGCAATATGGACAAAATAATCACATTGCGATTTTTTTAATGAATATTGCAATAGCGATTTATTTTGCAATTTTGTTTTTGCTTTTTCAAACATGCTACATTCTGAATGTATTCAGTGCACAAGAAGTACATAACAAAATGTTTCACAATGAAGTAACTGTATTTACAGCTTCATAAACAAAACTGTAATTAACTGTCTTTAAAACAGACAACATAAAATAAATTAAGGTTAACTAACCTGAAATTCCAGTCATAATAAGTAAACTTCAAAATTGTATTTTAGTGCACACATTTCACAATGAAGTAACACACTGTACAGTAGGATTAACTGCTTGATAAACAAAACTGTAAAAAAAAGTGTCTTAAAAACAGACAACATAAAATAAATTACGATTATTTCACCTGCTTAAACTCGTATTCAATGTCCGCCTTACATTTCGGGAATTTCTCTTTGGTACCAAATCATTTTTATTCTGAACCGCATCCATATTTTTTCTTCTTTCCTCCCGTTTGCCTATTCTGTTCTCCCGCTTTGCTTTGTTCTAATTTGTGCGGTGTGCTGAGTGAGTTCTGATTGGTTAACATCTTAAACATGCGCACAATAACGTTGCAGTATTCTGAATTAAAATATAAATAAATTAACAAATAAAATTGCGATTTAATCATAATAAATCGAATGCCTAAAAATTTATTTTTTTATATATATATATATATATATATATATATATATATATATATATATAAATATATAAATATAAATATATATATATATATATATAAATAAATATAAATATATATATATATACATTTTTAGGCATTCGATTTATTATGATATACATAGGCATTCATTTTATATTTCTAGCATGTGTTTGTTCGCTTAACGTAATAAACATCATACAACAGGTTATAATCAGTCAAGATAACTTTTGATCAGGCATTACCACACGGGTCCTAAGAGAGACCCGATTACTAGGGGCGTGACTCGATTTCTCATGACAATGTTACTAGCAACACCGAGGTTGTGGGTTCAAATCCCAGAGCACACAGATCTGTTCCCTGACTCACCGTAATGTCTTCTTTTTGACAGCGGGGACGATCTCCGTGTCTATGTCTATGTTGAGGTCAAACTTGAGGCTGAAGCACTCTTTTCTGGGGTCCTATAGGGGGCGACAGTTCAACAGTGGTCAAAAGTGGGCGGCAGACGGACCATTTCCAGTCATTTACACCAAACTCTGGATGTGATCATTACAAGATACCAATCAAGGGACCACATCCTGGGGCTGCTGATGATTCAGAGACATGTCATTTCCTGTATACTATGTTGGAAAGGAAAGCCCATATTCAAGTCTGTACTTTTACACTAAAAGTAATATAATATGTAGGATGTAAAGGAGTTATACGTGCTCGTTTTTAGACCACAGTCAGGAAAGAGCGGCACTTACATCAGTGTGACGTCGCCGGGGCTTCTTTCCTTCTCTTCCTTTCAGCTTCATTCCTCCTGTCTTACGTTCTCTGTGAAAAGACAGAAAATCCCCACAGACGCATGAATACAACGGATCTGTATGTGGCATTATCACAGTATATTTTAGGGCTGAACGATCTGGGGGAAAATCGAATTCTTCAGATTAAAATTGCAATTGTAATAAATAATTAATTATAATAAATAACCGGTTTTGCTGTGCTTGTTTGTGGGTGTGCACAATTTGGTCAAAAATTGAGATTATATACAGAAGCATGACTATAAAACAATGATTATAATACTAATTTGACCTAAGATTGTGATTCTATATTAATATGACAATAATAATAATAATAATAATAATAATAATAGATGTAATAATTATCATTGTTATTATTATCATCATCAAATATATTAATTTTATAATTTATATAATAAATAAATAAATATAAATAAATATATTTCTAAAAAATATATTTATAAAAAATAAAAAATATATATTTATATATATATATTTATAAAAAAGTAAATAAATAAATAATTTTATATTATTTTGTATAATATTAAACAAAATAAATAAATATGTTTCACTTTAAATTGGAACAAACAAGAATTTATATAAAATAAAATAAATAATAAAGGAATATTATAAGTAATACAACAACAATAAAAATGATAATTGTAATTTTATATTGTAAATAGTGCTTTTATTTTTAGTGCTTAAAGCACCTCTTTTGTTGAAAACATCGCAGCCTTTACAATTTGACAATTGCACGAAGCCGTATAAAGATTTGTTTTTATTTCGATTCTAGTATTAGATTTCCATTGATCCATTTCAGATTAACCATCTGTATTTTGCTTTCGTTCAGGTTACATGCATTTCAGCTTGAAGGTTGCGTGCAACGCTGCACTTTGCATCACTTTGTAGTGCGTACAGACTGGAAGATTCCATATGGTTATTTGAAAGTTGTATAAAGGTTGTGGATCACCGACTGACCCTCGTTCAGTGCTTCCTTCTTCGTCTTCCTCTAGGTCTGAAGGGGGGCTCGTGCGAGGTGGACAGGAACGCGTCGACACATTCCGCGCCAGGATAGAACCTGACGACAAAGATTTCACCCAAGTCTGATCTCACAATCTTCACTATTTATAGAGACGGTTATTACCATTAAGTAAAACTATTAAAACATTTCTGTTGACTGAAATAAAGCTGAAATAAAAATAAAATATTAATGTTAGTTGGAAAAACTTAAAATAAACATTAGTTGAAGCGCTAAAATTATTAAATGGAAATAAATTAAAACTAACCTAAACTGAAATTAAAAAACAAATAAATAAATAATATATAAAATATATAAAATATATATATATAAAAAAAACTAAAAAGAAATAATGTACAAAATGTCCAAAAGTTAAACTAAAATTAACATCAAAACTAAAAACATAAAAATAAAGATAATTCAAAAATATTAATAAAAACATAATTGAAATAAAATAACTGCTTAATAATAATAATAATAATAATAATAATAATAATAATAATAATAATATATAAATAAATAAATATATATACTAAATAATGGTGCAGGGATATACAATTTAAAATTAAAGATAAAACCAGTTGTTCAAGACCAAAATGATAAAGATAAAACAAAAAGATAAAGTATTAATTTAAGTAAAAGCTTTTAATAAAAAATAAATACTTTAAAATATTTGTAATATTTTTTTTTTCAAATAAGAAATAAATATATGAAAACATAATTTATACATATATTTAATTTAAAATCAGCACCTGAATGATTGAATGTTAACGGTAGTTCTTGATTGCACAAATCAACCTGGCATCCAGTCTAGGTGTTTTTGAACAAGACTCATTTGTACAAAGCATAAACCCGTTTGTCAGAGCAACATAAGTGTGTTTGTGCCTATAGGGCCATTTACCTTGTGGCTGTATGTCAAAGCGAGGATGCCTGTCGAAGTGCATGCTGTCAGACTCATCCAGGTGACAGCGAGAATCACATGACTCACACAGGTGCAGAGGGTTTTTACCGTTTAGTTCCTGACAGTCTGGGTGATGACACACCTGCAGGAACAGAGAGAGAAATCATCCATCAGACGATGTGAGCAGAACCTGAGTCACGCGGAGTGAGGTTCATTTCACTTCAGCACACTACAAATAATGTTGCTTCTGCAAGCTGAAGTCACCGTCTAGGAATTGAGCTTTCTCCTCTGACAGTTCACATCATCACATACGGTCTCAAAAACAACCGTACACACGGGTGAAAGGGCGTCATTTACGCCCCAAAGCCAATCCAAAAACACAAAGCTAAATGATTTAGATTTAGTACACATCATTTACTCTCCAAATACCATGGTACAGTGGGTAACTCACAAGGTAATGTCATTAATGTATACCGCACATGCACTGCAAAAATGAACTGGTTTAACTTAGAAAAGTAAGTTACCTGGTTGTTTTAAAATTTTGAATTCATTGAAATGAAAAATTTGAGTTAATACAATGAACGCAATTGGTTTGATGAAAGAAAAAATGTTCTGATAACAAATCATGAAAATTTGGCAACAGAATTCATGTACTTTGTTTATGATAGATAAATTTTATTATTTTTTTATAATATCGTGACACGATTTTTTACCCTTTTTCTGGACGTTATTTTTACAGTTTTTAAAAGACTCACTAAGGCTGTATTCATTTGATAAAAATATACAGTAAAATATAGTGAAATATTATCTGCTTTTCTAAACATATTTTAAGATGTCATTCATTCCTATGATGACAAAGCTGAATTTTTAGCCTCATTACTCAGTGAACGATTGTCCATATATAGAGATAGTATCAGATGAAAATGGGGATGTTTAGGGGATGTCCCAGGTGTACGTCGTCACATGAACTGTTTGGATAGTAGAACGCTGTAAACATTTAACCAATTTCGGCATAGCAAAAAAAGACATGCACAAAAAAACTAAACCATTTGTGACAAAGCCAATGATGGTCTTGTTTCTGACAACACAAGCATGTGCAACCACAAAGAGTCACGTGAATCATCTAATCAGAGCTCTGAAGAGTTAAAATCCTTGAAAAAAAACACTACATTCTTTCTTAGCAGATCTCAAAACCTGATTCAACCAACAGGTTTCATGTTCACGTACACCCTAACGTCTGCAGCTCGCCGTTTTATATAAAAGCATCGACTGCCACACCTACTCAAGCTTAATCCAAATCCCTCTGAAATCACTCGTATTGAAGGAACAAAAAATAATAGCAATCAGTCGATCGTCCCCTCCTCTTACCTTCCACATCACGGGATGTGCGCAGGCCGCCCCATCCATGGGTTTCCATGGTTCACGGCGATCCATGGCAGCAAAGAACAGTACTTCAGTACCCTAAACCTCATAGAAGGGTCCCAATACATCCCCTTCCCCCAGAAAATGTCCAATTAATCCACTCCCTTAGTGTCTAGTCAGGTTAAGCGCTCATGGGGGCTGGGCAGTTTAGGGTAGTCCTGGTCTTCCCCAACAACCAGATCAGTCTTCAGATGTCCAAAGCCCCTCTAATCTGAGGAGCTAATCAACTGCTGTGCACTCTGATGGGGCGGTGGAGATTAGATTTGGCTCATCTCTTTCTCAGACTGAATTCCACCTCTAAAGGGTTCTACCCCGAGGAAGAAAGGCAGCCTCGGCTCCATAAAGTTTTTAAATAGAGCTTTCTTTTAAATGGGCCTTGTTGTCTATAATAGGCATGACATGGTCTACCACAATGAGCACAATTAGGTTAGGTGTACTTTCATGTTTTTCAGATTCAAGGGCTTGTTGGGCAAAGCTGCAGCTGTTTTAAAAGGCATGAATGGTCAAATATGGATTCAGTGTGACCACACAAATCACTTTAGAGGAAAGTTAAAGGGATAATTCACCCAAAAATGAAAATGCTGTCATCATTTACTCACCCTCAAACCTGTATGAATTTCTTTCTTCTGCTGAACACAATAGAAGATATTTTGAAGAATTTCTGTAACCAAATTGTTAATGGACCCCATTGATTTGCATAGTATTTTTTCATACTATTAAAGTCAAAGAGGTCCATCAACTGTTTGGTTAGTGACATTCTTCAAAATGTCTTCTTTTGAGAGAAGTTGAGGTTGAGTAAATGATGACAGAATTGCTTAAAGGGTTAGTTCGCTCAAAAATGAAAATTGTGTCATTAATTCCTCTCCCTCATGTCGTTCTACACCCGTAAGACCTTCGTTCATCTTCAGAACACAAATGAAGATATTTTTGATGAAATCCGATGGTTCAGTGAGTCTCTATTGACATCAACACTTTCAGATGCCCAGAAAGATACTAAAACATATTTAAAACAGTTCATGTGAGTACAGTGCTTCAACCTTAATATTATAAAGCGACGAGAATACTTTTGTGCGGCAAAAAAACAAAACAACGACTTTTCAGCAACACCTAATGATGGCCAACTTCAAAACACTGCTTCATGAAGCTTTACGAATCTTTTGTTGTTTCAAAGTCACGTGAACTATTGAAATTGTGAAACACTCATGACGTAACGAATCTTACGAATCTTTTGTTTCGAATCAGTGATTCAGAGCGCCAAAGTCATGTAATTTCAGTAAAAGAGGCAGTGTTTTGAAATCGGCCATCCCTAGATATTGTTGAAAAGTCTTTATTTTGTTTTTTCTCCCACAAAAACTATTCTCGTCGCTTTATAATATTAAGGTTGATCCACTGTACTCACATGAACTGTTTTTAATATGTTTTAGTGTTTTTCTGAGCATTGAAAGTGTTCATTATCTTGCTGTCAAAACAATCGGATTTCATCAAAAATATCTTCATTTGTGTTCTGAAGATGAACGAAGGTCTTAAGGGTGTAGAACGACATGAGGGAGAGGAATTAATGACACAATTTTCCTTTTGGGTGAACTAACCCTTTAAGCCCAAAGTATACTTTGGTTTTTACGTGTATTCGGGGGTCCGCAAAGTGTCGCAAATTTCGTCACCAGAATAGTACATGCGTACTTCGTACGCGCAGTTCGCACATGCGCACAGAATTTGCTATGCACTAATTGTTCTGGCCTGGGCCGTTGTTTCACAGCAGAAAATGAAACTTGAGATGGAACAACAACAAAATACAGGTGACTCTATTCAACGGCATACGCCCATACGCTTTTAGTTTAAATGAATACAAAGACATTTTCATCGGTCATAGCTTCTGGAAATGGCATAGGACAAAGATGAAACTTTTGCTCATCAAACGGAGTATTGATAGCAGGATAAACGTAATATATACATGAAGAGAGTGAACGACAGTGATTTAACACACAAACAACAACAACTATAGTAAATTATAAGACAGTTTTTATAGTGGGGATTATGACTGATAAGAGAAAACACGACAGGTCGTTCCTCTTTACAGTAAAACGTCTTGCTCAGGGTTCAAAAGAACAGCCTGTATACACACATAACCGTGTGTTTGTCATGAGCCGCTGTTATGACAACTGGCGGCTTTTCTGTGCTGCCAGAGATTGGAGAGCCGAGCTGAATCACCGGTAGGGACTAATGTTCCCTGATGAGTTACGGCACATATGTCTGAAGGAGAACGGGATTCATTGCCGTTTATGGATCGGCTGAGAGTGTGAACCTGACCCCGGGGCAGTGACGAGATGCTCGATCTACACCCGTTTAGTGATTACAGTAAAGTGATGAGGAGAGAGATGGTAAAAATGAGAGTAAACAAGACTAGCTTTGCTCCAAGAAAGCTTTTTCACCGTCTACTATCTACTTCGGCAGCTTCCCTCTAATACAGCATACTACTGATCTGACATCACGGACACATGATTTGGCTTTTCTCACAACGGTCACTCATATTACACAATTAGCAGTCCTTAGGAAGTGCAGTGAAAACTCTTCACTGCAGTGGATTCCAGTCAGTAGAACTAAAATATAAATAATAATAAAGAAAACTTTAAATCTGTAATTTTTGGTCATTTAAAAAGCTAAATGAAAATTAAATATAAATATTTGATAAACATTCAAAACTTAAATGGAAATTAGAAGTGTCGCCTTGCCAAATAATTGAAATAAATAAGTTTGTTAAAGTACTAAAACCAACATAAACGAGGAAGATAAATGGGCACATATCGGGGGGGATAAAGCTAAATTTTGGTATCGTCTTTACAGAAAAGGTTTTCAAATTTAGGCCCAAGGATTCCCTGAGGTCTGAAATAAAAAATAAATAAATAAAACTAATAATAATAAAAAAGACTAAAATGTAAACCAAAATTAAAATTTTAATGGTAACACTTTACAATAAGGTTCATTAGTTAAATATTAGTTAATGTATTAACTAACATGAACTAACCATGTGCAACATAAAAATTAATCTAAATACAGTAGTTCATGTTAGTTCACAGCACATTAACTAATGTTAACAAGATTTTAATAATGTATTAGTAAATGTTAAAATTAACATTATCAAAGATTAATAAATGCTGTAGAAGTGCAGTTCATTATTAGTTCATGTTAACTAATGAACCTTATTGTAAAGTGTTACCATTATAATTTATATAAAAAATAAAATATAATTCAAAATATTAATAAGTATATAGTATTATATTATATATTATTATAAATATAGTATGTATATATAGTACTATATAAATTATACTAAAAATAACAATAAAACCAGAAAAAGGGATTTTTTTTTTCATTAGTTCAATGCTAAGCAGAAAATATGAGGCTGTAAAACACATAATGATGTTCTGTAAAACACTAGCTACTTCTCAGTCCACCATTGGACTTTTTTTTCCCCCTCAATGGGTTGTGATGCATTCTGGGAAATTAGTTCAAAGATAGCATCTTAGTAGGCGGAATCATGTGGTTATTGTTCGAAACAACCTCACATCTGGAGCACACCTTTGTCTAAATAAATAAAAAATAAATACAATAAAATTATCACTCAAGAAGCCATTTTAAATGTTATAAGTGAAACAGAACTACTGAAACAGAAAGACTCTGAAACAGACTTCAAGCACTGACCAAACAGTTAGGAAATTAAGGGACCCTCAGCTATGGGATCAAAGCAAAGGACAGCTGTGTGTGTGTGTGTGTGTGTGTGTGTGCTGTCTGATTTTGAAGTTGGGCTGGATTACCCATGGGCCTCAGGAAGGGGCGATGTGTTTGGAGTGTGGAGGTGAATGTAAGTGAACAGCAGAGAGAAACAGACAGCTGTGATCGCACACAAGTGTCCAGAGGGGCTTATCGAATTTAGGGACATGTGGCACCATTCTTAGCTATGTGGACACTCACAACAAACACAAACCTGTATTTAGTTAAAAGGCACAATATGTAATTTTTCACCTATTCGAAACAAAGGCGTAGCTTTATGACGCAGAGATTGAGCGTGGAATCATGGGAGTTGCGGTCTTCATCTCACAGCCGGTGGAAAAGGATCGGGATGGGACTCATGGATGCGATTATTAACGTTACTGTAGTATGAAGCAGAGCAGGAGCGAGTGTTGTGAAGCCTCGCTGGAGCGATTGATAATGAGAGACGAGCGCGACACGCGCCTCACGAGCAGCGGGACTTTTATTATGCCACAGTCGGCGCTTCCGCTTCTTCCGGTCAAGCGTATGTGGGGTAGCGCAGAACTGTTTATCATATTAGATACATTTGAGTGTGTTGAAAATGACTTTATAACGTAACTGGGAGCTGCTGGGAGACACTTGTTGCAAACTGCTGTAAGATAGATCCATATTAGAATATCATTAATGTTGGATGGCTTGTGTTGATAAATGGCATTAATTTTAAAACACTGTATAATGGAGAGAATGCTGTATTATGGTTAGTAAAAATAAAGCGGCATCTGATAATGCCATGTTAGCCATTGACAAAATAGCATTTTTCTCTGAGGCACGGTAAAACATGGTACTAGCGGAAAATCAAGAAAACGAGATCCAAACAATAAGACTAACAGTGTTGAGCTAAATAACAATGATTTTCTGTCTATAAATGTATGCAAACAGTTGTTCCCTTGTCTGATAAAACATAATATATGAAAGTGTCTTTCCATAGTTTATACAAAATAAAACAGTAAATCAAGGGTAACGCAGGTATGATGTCATTGATAGGCGATGCAATGACAAGGGACGGGACACTTGTCAAAATTGCTTATTTCTGGATTCTTGGAAACACCTGGGATAATGCAAGTACATTAGTCAACAAAATATATAACACTATTCTAGTGGGTATTTTAATACAAAAATCTTACATATTGTGCCTTTAAAAAGGCGCACAATGTTTTTGTTGTTCAAAAATAAACTAAATTTAGTCTCATCTTCCAAAACACGCGTCTTACCCTGATTTACTGATGGTAAGCCATTATAAAAATGTTTCTATTATAGACCTTTTGGGATGGTTTTCGCAGGACAACATGTCCGTACGTCACCTGTCTGTATCGTCATCTCCGAAAATAGAGAAAAGCTGCTCAGGCTACTTTGTCAAAGGTTAGTTGTCACAACGAGTGAGAAAAGTTGACACGGAGCAGCTAAAGCTCAAACCTACGGTGAAATCACACGCTTTAAAAAATGCAGAATAGAGGAGAGTCTGCTGGCAGAAAGAACACGACAGAGCTTGTAATAAAACAAGAATCGACACTGGCTTGTCTTCTCAGAGATGGCGAGAACCGAGGAATTTGAAATGTTTAAAACTGAAGTGGAGATGCCGCTTTTATTACTCAACAGGTAAGGTGTTTTATTATATAAATTTCACTGGTCACTAATTCATTGTAAAGCATCATCTATTGTGGAGTCATTTACACAGAGCCGAAACACAACCAAAACAATGTTCTTTCACAAAATGCATGCGATTTTGTCATTTTAAACGCTAGAGGGCAAAAAGTTACATAGTATACCCTTAACAAAAAGCTCAAAATAGCTCAAAAATCAAATTACTTGTCACTGGAAATGTGTTTTGCTCCTCGTTACGACAGATAAAACATCCCCATTTATCAGAGCTCATTCATCTGAGGATTATGATGTTATGTGGGCATTAATAATTTCATGCCCTCATTCCCCCCCCTCAATAATCTTTCACGCAATTAAGCCTTGATTTGCAAAAGCTTTTCATGAATGAAAAAATCATTTTTTATATATACATTTCATCAGCATCAATCTGCAAAGATGACCTGGAGTGAAGGGGACCCATGGTGAACAGGTCCTGTGGTCTATATGTGGCAAGCATGTTCTCTTGTATGTATCTGGTGAAGGGGGTGCTGTGCATACAGTGTGAAGAGTTTCAGGTCAAAGGTCAAGTGCAGTGTCCTTTAGTGCAGGATTAAACCGTCTGCCACAAAACTGAGCACCTGTTCCCTTCAAATGCACAGCTCGCTCAGGCTTACATAATGTACATTTTCATCCTTCTTTCGCACACAGATAATTGTGTCAGCATTTAATCTCTCCTTTCATGGAAAGCTGCATGAGAAATTTGCCCTCGCCATTTCGAAGGGCGAATGAAATTATGTGCGAGAAACAAAGAACCATGGAAAAGCCTGGGAATGGCAAAAAATGCTACCAACTACTTTGATTATATATAATATTTTTGTATTTTGTCTAGTATCAACATTGAATAATAAAAATAATTCTAAAATCATAGTTTTGTCACAACACCAATATGTTTTACAGGTTTTTTTTTGTTTGTTTGTTTTTTTTTACATCTGCAGGTCCACAATGGGTTTTTTGCCTAACAAATACTGCTTGGATTGTAAAAAAAAAAAATTAATCAATTAATCAATCAATCAATCAATCAATCAATCAATCTCTCGCTCTCTGTCCAGCCGTTCATCCATCTATTCATCAGTCCATCCATCTATTCATCTATCTGTCCATTCGTTCATCCATTTATCCATCAGTCAATCAGTTCATCCATCTATTCATCTATCTGTCCATTCGTTCATCCATTTATCCATCCATCCATCCATCCATCCATCAGGCCATCAGTTCATCCATCTATCTATCCATCAGTACATCAGTTCATCCATCTATTCATCTATCTGTCCATTCGTTCATCCATTTATCCATCCATCAGGCCATCAGTTCATCCATCTATTCATCTATCTGTCCATTCGTTAATCCATTTATCCATCCATCCATCCATCCATCCATCAGGCCATCAGTTCATCCATCTATTCATCTATCTGTCCATTCGTTCATCCATTTATCAATCCATCAGGCCATCAGTTCATCCATCTATCCATCCATCAGTCCATCAGTTCATCCATCTATTCATCTATCTGTCCATTCGTTAATCCATTTATCCATCCATCCATCAGGCCATCAGTTCATCCATCTATCTATCCATCAGTCCATCAGTTCATCCATCTATTCATCTATCTGTCCATTCGTTCATCCATTTATCCATCCATCAGGCCATCAGTTCATCCATCTATCCATCCATCAGTCCATCAGTTCATCCATCTATTCATCTATCTGTCCATTCGTTAATCCATTTATCCATTTATCCATCCATCCATCCATCAGGCCATCAGTTCATCCATCTATCTATCCATCAGTCCATTCGTTCATCCATTTATCCATCCATCTATCCATCTATCTATCTGTCCATCCATTCATCTATCCATCTATATCTATCTGTCCATCTATCTATCTGTCCATCTGTTTATCCATCTATCTGTCCATCTGTTCGTCCATCTATCTGTCCATCTGTTCGTCCATCTATCTGTCCATCTGTTCGTCCATCTATCTGTCCATCTATCTGTCCATCTATCTGTCCATCTATCTGTCCATCTATCTGTCCATCTATCTGTCCATCCATCCGTCCATCCATCCGTCCATCCATGAAAACCTCATGAAATCACTTAACAAGTACAGTTTTCTCTCCTTGTCTTGACATATTTCCTGACATTTAGGTGGGCTCATTTATTTAATTAATAATATTTTTTTAATAGTACATCACACAAAGATGTTTTGCTACAGCCTCGTGGGTTGAAAGGGAGGGACATTATCATTCTAGAGAGCATTTAATTAGACCATTTTTGCAGAGTCATCAATATTTTTGTTCTGTTGACCTGAAAGTTACATTTTAAATGCATATACAGTATATCTGTTAAAAGTGAACTTTTATGAGTACTCCAGTATACTGACTACCTCAAAGCTAGAAGACATGAATTACAAGTCACATTTTCAATGTGGCAAAGCTAAAGAATAGCTTGACTTCAAGAATAGCTTGTTCAACTACTAGGAACTCTAAACTGGGTAACAGGATATGCTAAAACTCAAACAGAGGGACTTTACAAAATTGAGCAACATCGAATAAAACTTGCTGAGCAAAAATTGTAAAAAGCACACCGTACTAGTACACATACATTGCATAGGCATGCAGATGCCTCACATGATTGCATATACACTACCTGAAATAAATGTAATTAATTAGTGAAGGTCACACCCAAACAACACGCTTCCCACAGTTCTCTAGATTTTTCCACTCTTACCATATGAGATGTGAAACTGGATTGTGCTGGAGCTGTGGTGCTCAAGTTTGAGTCAGTGACAAAAGTCCAACCAAGACCTGAAACTTGCCGGCTTCAGTTTCTAACTGAACCACTGAATCACCATTGCATCTCACACGCACTGCTATAGTACAAACACCACACCTATGGACACGTTCACTGACCGCCTAATGCATTTTTGCACTTCAAAATGGCAAAAGTGGGCTGAATCTGAAACAAGCTGATATAATCAGCACTTTTGAAGATGATGCTAGTGGCATCAAATTAAGATACTCAGTTTGTTTGAGGTAGGGTTATTATAGTTAACTAAAACCATATTTTTTGTTACTTGAAATAAACTTTAACTGACAACAAAAACTTCTTGCGGAAGCTCTGAACCAATGAGGTTCATTCTCGTGTGTTATGCAAAACGTTTGAGCTTTCTCAGGAGGCTTGTTCTTGTGAGCCGTTTATGTTCGCTGATCGATGTTTATATGCGTGTATAAGCCTAAATGAAATCTGTTCATCATAAAAAGCAATCGAGTCCATTCACAAATGTTCTCAATTCATATGGATTAGTTTTACGGTGTCTTTATGAACATTTTGAAGCATCAAAATTGCAATTGGCTGACTATGGAGGGACAGAAAGCTCTCAGATTTCATCAAAAAGATCTTCATTTGCGTTCTAAAGATGAATGAAAGACTTACAGGTTTGGAACGACATGATTTCATTTTTGGGTGAACTAACCCTTTAACTTGATGTGCTGAAATAAACTGAAACGGAATAAAAACTACAAAAGCAAAAACTAATAAAAATGACAAAAACACCCCAAAATAAACTTTAAAATTAAAAACAGAAAATAAGAAATTAAATGAATTCAAAATTTGAATAAAATCTATAATAGTATCTCAATAATGCTAGATATTCAGTTTTGTTCGAGTTTCGTCTGTGGAATAATCCAGCACTTTTACTAATGTTTTTCACTTGTAATGAAAACACAAACAGATTGAAGTGTGATGATTAAAAACCAGGCTTAAAATCAGCCCAACCCCGATAGCATCACGGTGTGAATCACTAAATGACTTATTTCACATTCAAGCAGCTGTGAATGTCCCGTCTGACGCTTATGACGTCTATAAACACTGACACGCTCTCACTTAAACACAACAGACCAAAACATACATTCACGCTGATTCACATCCCTCGAGTTCAACCCAAATACAGTTATCTGTCAAAACACACTTACTAAACACCCACACAGAACACAGTTAACTACACTAATCCAACCGTTTAGAGTTTTGTTAGAAGTCTTTTAGAAGTCTTAAAGACTCTGCTGTGTTTTTTCCCTCCATTTATCTAATATCTTATGAGGATATCAAAAAAAAAATGGGTGTGAACTTAGTCAAAATTTTCCATACAAATAGTCAAGAAAACTCGTGTCATGGATAATGGCACAGCATTGTTACTGCATCTAACCTTACTAGAAGTTCTTTAGTTTGCAAACTACACCCAGACACATGGTGTGGTTAAGCAATTATGTGAATCAGCAATTACGCAACTGAAGTCACAGCCAAACATCTTTTCATTTCTTGGCTTCTGTGCGTATAGAGAAAACGACCAGTGAAGGAAGTGAAATCAGAGCGGTTGCAGTTTGCCTTCGTTTTCAGTACCAGACTCCTCTGGACGGAGAACTGCCATGCTCGCCACAGCCGTCGACTCCAAAACAAGCGTCTGGCCCATAAAAGTACACATTAAAAGAAGATAGATTAAAAAATAAAACGGCATTTACGCAAACCGAGGCGTGTTATATTAGGTTGGTTCGCCACGCTTTGTTTTCATTGAGTTCTCTTAAACTGGGGCTAAAAACAGAAAGCCAAGTTATTGCAATCCTTTTGAACAAACTGAGTCCATATGGTTTTCAGCTTGTTTTTTTAATCATAAAGGAATAATGTTATCCAATCCAAACCTTCTCTCATAATCTCTTATATCTCCAAACCAAAATACAAATGGCTACTTTTCCATAATTTCCGTGCAAGTCAAAATGATCCAATGGCACCAGAAGAACCTTATCCACATCGTTTGTATGCATGGACAATCCTACCATAAATGGTAAACGTGTACGTATACAGGGTTGGGGAGTAACGAAGTACAAGTAACTTAGTTACATATTTAAAATACAAAATTTGAGTAACTGTATTTCATTACGGTTACATTTTAAATGGGTGGTAATCAGATTACAGTTACATCTGAAAAGTGTTTTAGATTACCAAAGTGATTACTTTGAATTTTAATGTCATTTAAACAGCAATTGGCTGAAAATGCAGAGTTAAGTTTCATCAACATTTTAATACTTTTTAAGAGGGATCATAAAAATGTTGTTATTTTTATTTAGTTCTGTCCTGAACAAGACAAAATGACTGAATTTATAAAAAATTGCCCAACTGTCAACTTAACTGTCCTGTCATGACCTGATGATCCACGACTGTTTTCATGTTTTGTGATAGTTGTTTGTGAGTCATTTTATAATTCACTCGTCACTGCGACTTTTTCTCACAATTAGTTTTTTTTCCCTCACAATTGTGAGTTTGCATTTCACAATTCTGACTTCTTTTTCTCAGAATTGCGAGATTTAAACTCACAATTGCAAGTTATAAAGTCAGAATTGGGAGATATAAACTTGCAATATTGACTTTTTTTCCTCCAATTGTGAATTTAGTATGTGAGTTTATATCTCATAATTCTGACTTTTCTCAATATTGTGAGTTTATATCTCATAATTCTGACTTTTCTCAATATTGCGAGTTTATATCTCATAATTCTGACTTTATAACTCGCAATTGCAACATTATATCACGCAATTCTGAGGGAAAAAGTCAGAATTGTGAGATAAAAACTTGCAATTACCTTTTTTGTGTTTGTTCCACACTTATTAGTATTCCAAAGTATTCTAAAGTATTTAGATTAAGTTACTAAACTTGAGTAATGTAATGAAATACGTTACAAATTACTTTTTAAAGCATGTATTTTGTAATCTGCAGTGAAATACATTTTAAAAGTAACCTACCCAGCCCTGTGCGTATACCACTCAAAAGTTTAAGATTAGTACTTTCTATTCATTAAATAATCCGGAAAAAATAAAATGTTCCTTGCACAGCAAATCGGCATATTAGAAGGATTTATGAAGGACCGTTTGTTCAAAACTGCAACAATTAAACATGTCACACTTATCCCTAAGTTGGATTAAACCTGCAAAGTATTAAAGTTTGAAGCATTTATCATTACATAATTCGTTTGACACAGTACATACTGTGCAGTATGCAGCTAGCAGTATTCCAAGCAGAGACGTTTTTTGACTCCAAAAGAGATAAAACTAGTCTAAAGCAAGGAAATGACCAGAATACGAGAAGTCACAGAAGTATGCAGGCAGGGGCTAGTGACTGATGGGTCACAGCTTTGGGTCAGTGGACATCCGGAACAATTAAGAGGAAAGAACGCATTACCACACCAGTGGCCCAGATGCACGGAGTCCACGCTCTAAATTTATCCTGTTTAGGCAAGCAGAAAACTGTCATATTATAGACTATTTTTATAATTTATGACCTTTTTGAAGTTAGACTAGCCCTGCTCACAATAAGCATTCATTTTATGAACAAAAACGATCTAGGATATTCATCAAAATGGATTTTTCCACAGAAGAAAGTCACATGTTTGGTAAAACAAAGGTGGGTGAATGAATGATTTTCATTTTCAGGTGAACTATTCAGTAACACTTTTGCAAAAAGGTCTAATTTGTTAAAGTGCCCCATTATGCTATTTTAAATGTTCCTAATTTTGTTTTAAGCGTCTTTTATACATGCATCCAAGCTCAAAAAACATTTGAATTTTCTCATAATATCCACTGCAGCATCACCTCTTTTCTCACACTGTCTGAAATGGGTTGATAAAGGATTCAGTCTCTCTAAACCCCTCCTTTCCGAGAGCTTACTCTGCTCTGATTGGTCAGATGGCCCAGTCTGCTGTGATTGGTCTACCGCTTACAGCTCGTGTCGGAAACTAAACGTCCAATACCATATCTGAATTTCAGCTCCGGATCTTCCTCAGCACTTTATAGACCGTGATATGAACAGTAACGATGGCGTTGATTTTCCCGTATCAATTCGAGCTGGAGTCCTCATCCTTTGGAAGAGCAGCAAAGTGGATTTTCTTTTGCGTCGCAGAAAACCATACCAGTTGGGTTAAAAATGGACAAACCCAGCGATTGGGTTAAATGTTTGCCCGCAGTTTTATTTAACTCAACTATTATTTAAAAATTACTACATGGCTGGCTTGAAATGAACCCAAAATCAGACAATTTTTAAAGGCAACAATAATCAAAAAGTGAATAAGCAATGTAATAAATGTTCATTGTTTAATTATTATTTATTAAACTTATTAATAAATGTTGATTTCCAACATATTTTGGATATTTATATACATATTTTTGGTCCATTTTAAGCAAGCAATATAGTAAAACAGAAGTTGAGTTAAATAAATATTTTGTCCATTTTCAACCCAACTTGGGTTGTTTTTAACGTAGCATTTTTTAAAATTGTAGCTAATAAAAATGTCCATGCTAATGTTAACAGATAGAACTTCTGATAGCCTATTAAAATGATTAAGTAATGGTTGAGATTAACGGTAACACTTTAGTGTCGGGTCCAATTCTCACTATTAACTAGTTGCTTATTAGCATACATATTAATAGGATATTGGCAGTTTATTAGTACTTTTAAAGCACATATTAATGCCTTATTCTACATGATCACATTCTACATCCCATAATCCTACCCAATACCTAAACTTAACAACTACTTGCTAACTATTAATAAGCAGTAATTAGGAGTTTGAGGCAAAAGTTAATAGTGAGAATTGGACCCTAAACTAAAGTGCGAACCTTTTTTTAAAGAATTGTTCATTGTTTGAAACTTACTTACTGTAAAGTGTTACCGTGTATTCTTACAAATCAATACGGTTAATCTAAAAAACTTCCACTGTTCCACTGGAGGTGCTCGAGCTCTCATTTCCGGAGATTAACCCTGCGCATTCATGCTAAACAAAATCTTCCAGAATGAACCTGCAGCTTCAACAGCCAGGCAGGTGAAACCAGAATAATGTAGCCAAACTTCTGTTTGTTGTGTCATGTTTTGAGTCAAGAATACACCACAAATGACCAGCAAACAAACAGTCAGGTTGACCAGCCCATTCACAGAAGCTGATGACAAATGTCTGCAGGAGTGGAGTGGGATTTCCACGCTTTCACGCTATTTGGTCACCATGAACTAAACTTCCTTGAGTGACTAATACTGAGACAGCCTTTTTAAACTAAACCTGTGGTTCACGTACACTGTACTGCACAATCACTTCCCTCAAAAAGCAAAGTTCACCCCAGGCCAATAGAGTTTGCCAAGTCTGGGACAAGGTCTCGTGGCCATTAAATAAAGACTATTCTAGTTCAAAACAGACTTATTTTAGTTCTCTCCTCTCCCAATTGCTTTTCCACACATGTCAGTGCCCTAAATGAAGTTCTGCAGATCTTCAGTTTTAAATAAAAAAAAAAAGGTTCTAAAATGGATTTTTCACAGTGAGGCCAAATAAGAACCATTTTTGGTTCCCCAAAGAAGCTTTCGGTGTCAGTTCTTAAAAGAACAATGTTTTATTCTTAATGTGAGGAACATCAACAATTTAAAGAACTCTTTTCCACTAAAGAACCTTCAATGGAAATTTTCCATGCAACCATCAATGCCGATAAAGACCCTTCATTTTTAAGAGTGTAAGTATGACGAGTCCATCCGTGCAAAAGGAGCAGTGGAGACCGACTAACTTCACTTTTTTTGCAAGAAACATTCCTCTCAGTGTGTGTTTCAACATGTAGCATCAGCAAAACCAAATGTGCACACCCACACCCACACCTGGAAAACAGCCATCATTATCACAAAAGTGAGCAAGAATATGAATTACAATGCAATTTTTTTTAGACGATTTCTGAACTGATGTCAAAATGAGACAAAAATTTAGGACTTTGACTACAAAGCAAAATGAAAACATACACTCTGATTTCAGAAATCGCTGAGAAAGAGTGAAAACTCAGACATTAAACAATTTAAAGCCAACTTGCATAGTTCGTCATGTGTGTACAGGACTTGCTTAAACATGCTTTGAATTTATAACTAAAAAGTTAAATCATTCACATTAAACTAAATGACACAAAATAGTCATTTAAGAAAGAAAAACCCATGGAAGCATAATGTCTACCTATCTGCCGTCTAACCAGAGTCATATGAACTGAAGACAGAAGCGGAAAACTCACCAGCAGCTGCACGCAATCTACTCGAACTCTGTCAAGTGCGCTGAGAGAGCCGTCTCAAACTCCACTCTGACGCAACGCTGCTATCCATAGCTTTAGGGGAGGAATAGGAGGAGAAATAGACATACAGGAAAGAGGGAGGGGAAGAGAGAGAAAGAGAGAGAGAGAAAGAGAGAGTCTAGAAGGAAGTGAAAAGAGAGGGAACGCTACATTCAAAGTTGATTTCTCTCGAAGTAAGGAGAGAACTACATCTCAAAGTCCAGCTCATATTTCAGCTGAAAAATAAAAATAAAGTAACAAAGAAAACTCAAAGCAAGAAAATGTATTAAAAAGTTAGCTCAAGTCTCAAAACTTTATATGAAAATATACAAATCAATGTATTTAAACTACAAATATCTTGAACATTTTATGATGCAAAATAAATAAAATAAATTATAAAAATATACACAAATACAAAATTATTAGATTTTGTGTTCGTCTAAATTTATTTTTATTTTATTTTGTATTTTTAAATCTAAAAATATAGACTAAAATACAAAAAGAATTTAATTTTGTATTTTTTTATTTTATTTTATAATTTTTTATATACTGTGTCAGTATGTGTGTGTGTGTGTGTGTGTGTGTGTGTGTGTGTTTGTGATTTATGAGGACACAAATTTGTATAATGACGTGGATATTACACTGGTATTACAAAGTAAAACATGAAATTTGAGGACATTTCATGAGTGCTCATATTTAAAATAGCTTTTAAAACATACTAAATAATGTTTTATTAAAAATGTAAAAATTCTGAGATGTGTAGGTTTAGGGTTAGTGTAAGGGGAGAGAATGTACAGTATAAAAACCATTATGCCTATGGAATGTCCTCACTAAGATAGAGTATATAAATATATATATATCCGTTCAAAAGTTTGGGATCGGTAAGATTTTTAATGTTTTTAAAAGAAGTCTCGTCTGCTCACCAGGGTTGAACTGTAATACTGTGAAATATTATTACAATTTAAAAGAACTTTTCTATTTGAAAATATTTTAAAATGTAATTAAACTGTAATGTTTCTTGAGCATCAAATCATCATATCAGAATGATTTCTGAAGGATCATGTGACACTGACGACTGGAGGAATGATGCTGAAAATTCAGCTTTGATCACAGGAATAAATTACATTTTCAAATATTTTCAAATAGAAAACAGTTCTTTTAAATTGTAATAATATTTCACAGTATTACAGTTTTTACTGTATTTTTAATTAAATAAATGCAGTCCTGGTGGGCACACGAGACTTCTTTTAAAAACATTAAAATTCTTACCGAACCCAAACTTTTGAACGGTAGTGTGTGTATATATATATATTAAATAAAAATATAATATTAATAAATATATAATATTAATTAAATAAAAACAGCCAACCCCCCCTTTTTCATGACAATTAAGGAGATTTTCATTACCATAATGTGCCCGGATGTTTTACCAGATTTTTTTTTTGTCGCTCTCATTACAGTATTATGATGGTTTTTGCATTATTAAATGCTGTAATACAATTATTTATGTAAATCAAATTATAAGCCGCACAACAAACACTAACATTATGTTTTAATATTAAATTTAAGTACTATATATTTTAGAATTATAGAAATTGTTTTTGTATTATGGTAATGAGAATTGAAAGGAAAAACTATTTTCACAATGCAAAAAAAATCCTAATAATCACATGATACTTCATGGAATTTTAAAGTACAACATGTAAAATAAAACCTAGAAAGACATGTTTTATTGAATGACCATAATCCTAAAGTTATTCACATGGTACTTTTCAGTATTGATTCAGAAAAAAAAAACATAACACCATGGTACTGCAAGTATAATTTTCCAAGCATATAAAACTAGAGTGTGGGATTAGGAAAAGCGAGGGGGAACCTGAACATATCTGTCCCACCCCAGTCCGGACCTGCACGCTCACCCCGCTTACTTTAACATGTTTAAACTCTTCCCACTACTCATCGTCATCCCAAAAAAAACAAAACATGCAATTTTCTGCCGAAATGTCAACATACGCATCACACACGCATGACATAACCAACAAAAATAAATGACCAAACATTAAAAAACAGAAAATCATTACAAATAATTGCAAGGAATGTCTCCCTGGCATACTATATGATGCACTCACCAGCAGTCGGTCCGAGTCGCACGCGTGTTTGCATGTGTGCATGTTGCTCCGCACTTCTGTACGCCAAACCGACGTCTTCTATTCTCTCTCCAGAGTAAACTGCACCTTCTGCAGTCGGGCAGGATTTGTTGGACCGTGGTGCTTTCAATCTAATAACTCTGTAAGCTGGTGTGTGTGTGTGTGTGTTATACAAGGTGAATGTCTATCCCTGGAGAATATCCGTGTGGCATTTCCTTCTACGCCGACGCCGTTTAGACCCCCGGGCGGTGTTTGTGGGACTATTTAACTGCCTGTATACGAGAATGTGTCGGGAGGAAGACATCAGATATAATCTTGTTGACAGTACAGTATGTAGAGCGGGACCCGGTGCATGTTTACTACAACGCCCCCATCCCCGCACACACAATGAAAATAAACTGCGGGTTTGTCAAGAATTAATGATTTTTATTTTAACTCTACTTATTTCATTCTTTATGTCGATTCTCTAGTGTAAGTAAGTATCCAGAGCTCATGGAAATCATACTTTTTTTTTAAACCACACTTGGCGAATAAAGCTACTTATGTTAACTGATTCACCTAAAGATCAGGATCAGGAATTGCTTTAGTGGATTCTTGAGGAGGAGAGATGAACACAATCTGGGAAAAGTTCTGCAGATCTTCAGTTTTAAATAAATTAAAAAAAAGGTTCTAAAAAATAAAGGTTGCAAAATGGATTTTTCACAGTGATGCCAAATAAGAACCATTTTTGGTTCCCCAAAGAAGCTTTCGGTGTCAGTTCTTAGAAGAACAAGGTTTTATTCTTAATGTGAGGAACATCAACAATCTAAAGAACTCTTTTCCACTAAAGAACCTTCAATGGAAATTTTCCATGCAACCATCAATGCCGATAAAGACCCTTCATTTTTAAGAGTGTAAGTATGACAAGTCCATCCGTATATACTGTATACTGATATCGATTCCCAACAAACTGTCATTAAAACATTACACATCTCTGAAATAATTGATTGTGATTGGTCATTCTGTGGTCATACACTGTGAAATATATCGTGTACATTGCAGGATGTAAATATATAGCGCTATTGACACTTCAGAGTGATGAAATGCATGAATGAGTAGATAAAGAGCGGGACATGCTTGAAGTTTAAAAGAGCTACAAGTGCAATATATATATGACCACATGGAGGACCTGCGCCTACACACGACCACAACGCAGTCCTGAAGTGTCAACAAGTGCAGAGATTGTGTCAACTAGATCATCCTTCGACACGACAGCCAGTGCCACAGATTCCCAACAAACCGTCCCAAACCGGCGTGATGAATACGATCTTCAACTAGATGGAACTGGATTAAATATTGTGATTGTTGAAATCCCAAACCGGACTTGTAACTGAATCATAATCAAGCACTGTTCGCTGTTGGCCAGAGGAGAACTGGTTTCTCCCAAGGTTTTTTTTCTCCATTTTAGGTCACCTGTTGGTCACCTGATGTCACCTATTGGAGTTTGGGTTCCTTGCCGCTGTCGTCTTTGGCTTGCTTAGTTGGGGATACCAACTGAATTCAATTAAGCTGGACAATGACAGCATTTCTTTAAGAGCTGCTGTGCTGCCACAATTATTTCTCAATTATTACTGTAGAGCTGCTTTGACAAGCGCTGTAAAAAGCGCTATATAAATAAAGGTGACTTGACTGGAAAGGAACTGTGCTTGTGCGCACTGGCACATGGCCGAAGTGCGCACACAGAAAGCCACAAATCGCAAAATTCGGCTTCTTTCACGTCTTTTTGTGCTCGAATGGTCAAACACACACACAATTACGTCAAAATGCCCATTGTGTGCAGTATTCATGCAAACACAAGTGAAAGTAAACAGTTGGGTGTAAACCGGATGCGTATCAGTATAGTGGATGTGTGCGTTTGGTCTTAAAGTGACAGCAGTGTAATAAACCTGCTGCTCTGTGTGAACTAAACAAAAGAGAAAATAATTTCCTGCTCTTGACTGAATAACTTTTGTAGCTTTAATAAGAATAGACTTACATTTATATGCATAGTCTTCATTCAGTGAAATTGGGCAATATTTTTTTTAACATTTGATTATTAAATTTCTAATTCTATTTATATTAAATAAACCTATTGTGCCTGAAAAACTTAGTTTAATTCATATATTGTATTTGTCCTATTGTTATTAATTTGCTTATTTTTTCTCCTTTTTAATAACAGAAATGAGACGAAATAACACAAATTAACTATATTGTGAAATATATCATTATTGTGAAATAAATCATATCATATCCTGAACTAAGAATGTGGTCATATCGCCCACCTCTTTTTTGCTTTAGCTGTGCCCTCTTTCTTTTCATGTTACGTCTTTTCAATTACAATCCACCATTCACTGTCCATTTCTTTATTTTATTTGGTAAGTTGGTGTGAATGAAGTGAGACAGGGGTAGCTGCAGCTTGGAGTAATGGGCGTGTTGAACGGGTTTTCCATTGGTCGCGTAAACTGCCTGTTCTGCATATATTATATCAGGTCAATGATATTTTTTATCACCTAACCCAACCCCTAAACCTAAATCCTAAACCTACCCATCACAGGAACATGTGACCATCACTAGATTTAAATAAAAACTTCTTTTGGTTGATTTATAAGCCTTTTAGTCTAGTGAGGACCAGTCAATGTCTCACTAGTGAGTTGAGAAAGTATTTCACAATATAAATGAGGACATTTGGTTCTCACAAGCATATTCAAAACAAGTACACTCTCTCTCTCGCACACACTCATACTCACAAGAGTAAGTGAGTACTGTATGGGCACAGCTGGATTAACCGTGTGTATTTGTACACGCAGATCACAAGTGCGCATTTCTTTTTTTTTGCAGTCATTAGTTTATCCACAAGGTAGCAACCGTGCCCTGGGGGCTTCGATTCACAAGGTAGTCAAAGAAAACCTGCATAAACAGAACAGACCGGAACGCATGCAAGCTACAGTGACGATGGACGCCTACATCAAAGAATATAAAGTTGTTTACATAGGTTGTAACTCGTGGCGAGAGATTGCTCCAACTGTGCATGTGTCCAATGCCTGGATACATGTATTTCAAATGAAGTGTACTGTGTAAGGCTTGTGCGTACGACTGCGCACGTACACAAGTATACCCAGGGCCTTAATGTGGATTCAAACAGTTAGAAAAAGAAACTTTAGCCATTTATTTGCACTTATTTATTTTATTTGTACATTTGCTAATTCCTAGAAAAAAAATGGTTTAAATATTTTAATAATCAAAAAAAAGGGGAAAATTTTTACTTGTATTAAGAGCTTGACTAATTTTGGATTTTGTTTGAAATGTCAAACTTTCATATGTAAATTTATGAAAATTTTAAAATAAAATCATAGCTTAAAGGAAATTCTGATATTTTTGTATTACCATTATTTTCATGACTATTAATCATTCTCATTTTAGTATTAAAAAAAAGGACCCTGATTAGAAAGGTCAAACGTCAAAGTTTCATATGTGAATTTACGAAGAGATATAAAATGAAAGTATATAAGCAACAGATCTGTTAAACATTTTATTGTGCTCGTTAAAGACATTGTAAATAAGTGTTTAAAACATATTTAAAAATGGAAAGCAAAATTAATTTAAAAAAAGGCAAATCAAAAATAATGATAATTTTTTTAAAGCAATTTACTGACATTAGCCATGTTTCCAATCGCCTTCATGCTGGTTGGAAACGCCAAGGTGCGCATAAACTGTAAAATAATGCCTGAGCCAAAGTCTGTCATCAGAATGATTTGGTATAATGACCTACCAGAAGCTTCTCACACGACTGCATTCATAAACACCAGACACCAGATAACATGACAGCGTTTACTGCATTTCGTCTGTGAGCTCTAAGGGGCAAGACATTTATGATGTAGAAAAAAAAAGAGCCACAGTGGCTTCCCCGATTGCAGC
Organism: Zacco platypus; assembly: GCA_038088235.1. Lineage (NCBI taxonomy): Eukaryota > Metazoa > Chordata > Actinopteri > Cypriniformes > Xenocyprididae > Zacco > Zacco platypus. Next base: position 10,925,868 of record CM076067.1, read on the forward strand.
AACTTCCATTTTTATTCCGGATATTTTACAGCACTTTCCCAGGAAGTGACGATCTTGTTCTCTTGAACACATGGGATAGAAACCATAATTTATTTGCAAATGTTTTATGAGATATTCCTATTTAAATTCACAACTCTGAATGGAAACACAGCTATTGTCCGACCAAACAGATCCGGCATCATTGGTAGAGCCAACTTTGCTGTGTTGAGCCGGTTGACACGCTCAAACAAACGGTGTTTTGAAACCACCAGGGAGCTGCTCATGTCACGTAAGGCCCGTCAGTCAAACATATGAGGAGCAAATCCTAATGAACCCCAAAACAGATGACTGCACAGCGTTAGTTTACAGAGATTTACCTCAATACTACATAAAGCACCACACCCTCGACAAAACACGCTCTGAAAGGCAGGTTTTGTTTTAGTTCTGCTTTGTTATTGCATCAGCATTATTTCCAGGATTAGAAACTTAGGGCGTAAAATATGTTTGACGTACAAGTCCACGTGAGTCATAACAGGTCCACCTCTCTCAAGATCAACTAGAACTGATCTGAGGTTTAAGAGCTCTCTAAACAAAAAAATAAACCACGCTGAGCTTCACTTAAGTCCTCTACAATTAGCTTCCTACTGTGTGTGTGTGTGTGTGTGTGTGTGTGTGTGTGTTTGGGGAATAGTATCCCATCCTCCAGAACCCCCCGCTGTCTAACGCAATTAAAAGAGTCTATATTTAAAGAGGCAGACAGGATCAATTCAATTACCCGAGGGGATCAGGTGCTCCGGGCAAAGCAATCAGGAAGATGCGGCACAAGTGCTTCAACACTTTGACACCCATTTGACTCAATACAGGCCTTTCTGTCATAACGTAAGTCCTGCCCATGTGTTGTGATTGTTCGATCGCTATGATAGTCAGAATATCTTGTGGGAAGGTGCAGCGATTTCAAGCTTGACAAAAGAAAGTTCCTTTATTAGTTTAATAATTAGGTTAGGTTAATTCACAGCTAATATTTTTAAAGAAGCCTCTTATGCTCATCAAGACTGCATTTATTTGATCAAAAATACAAAAACTGTAACATTGTGAGATATTATTACAATTTAAAAGTACGGTTTCCAATAGATTTTAAAATAAAATTTATTCCTGTGATGCAAAGCTATGCAAAACATTTTAATGCAACTTTTTATCTCACAATTATGACTTTCTTTCTCAGAATCGTGAGATATAAACTCGCAACTGTGAATTATAAAGTCCAGTTCTAAGGGAACAAATTTGACCCTTCGCAAAGTTTGATTGACAGGCGATCTGACCAATCATAACCCTGAATCCGCCATTTTGTCCTACAAAGCAGTCAGAGGAGTTAGTAGATTAATGTTGGTGAACTTGAAAAATTGTGTGTACTCACATCTTTCCGCGCTTGAAACAACATTCCTTCTGATGTTCATTCATGTTTATTTGATGCTATAAATGAACTAGTATGAAGAGATGATCTTGAAGGAGCTACAGCGATCTGTCACGACACATTAAAGACACACTATACGCTATTTATTGTTTAAACTTCTTTAAAAAATTACAATATTTGAAATATGAAACTGTTTCATACGTTGTCAGTGTCCTCTTTGCTCCATGATTTATTTTTCACCGTGTGAGAACATGATGTGTGGCGTGAGAGCGCATGAATTGTCGGACAAAGCAACAGTAACTAAAGGGGGCGGGTCTTTGCGAAGTTAATTGCGAGTTTATGCCTCACAATTCTGAATCGTGAGATAAAAAGTTGCAATTACCCATTTTATTTTTTTATTGAGTGGCGGAAGCAAGCTTCCATGCATTTTCAGCATCATTACTCCAGTCTTCAGTGTCACATGATCCTTTAGAAATACATGTTCTAATATGTAGATTTGATGCTCACTAAAGATGTTTCTTAGCCCTTGGAGAGAGTATGTATTTGTATAGTGAGAGTAAATATATTATGTATTCAGTCCTTGGAGAGTGCAAAGCTTCACCAAATGAAAGAAAACATTTGTGATCTGGGTCAAATGAATAACTGTCAGGAAAAAAAAAAACATGATTTGTTCAGAAAATTTCAAAAGCCATATGGTTGGTTTATGAGACAAACAGACTGAATCTAGTTTGTTATTTACTGAGTCCAGTGAGTTGAAAATCAAATTCAAACAATTAATTGAAAAGGTGCACTCGGCGAGCGTTAATTTTGGAACCTAAATGCATTTCGCAAATAACAAAATCCAAAGTTTGACCAAAGTTCGAGTCCCTGCAAATCTGTAAGTCATGTGTTTAAATCTCATCCTCCTAGTAGTATTTGTTTTCTTGTCAAAGTCTCATATCTGCTCCATCAGCACTGGAGAAACAACCACTCATCCGCACTACATGATAACCATACACAGAGCAGAGGTTTAAATTGTCCATTTCTGAGAAAGCAACATGACGCAATATCTTCTTTCGCAAGAAGGTGTGCAAACCCGCCCACAAAACACCTGACACTGTGACACTGCGTTAGCTGGAACTACTAAAATGGCCAAATATCTGTCAGTCATATCTTTGCCATTTATTTGTGTGGCATCATTTACCAAAACAAAAACACTCGTGTGATTGATGAACGACCGGTGTCTAGTCCACCGCTCAAAAGGCGCCCCGTGTGTTCGGCATTGAAAAGCCATTATCCAACTCAGTCCACATCCTCTCCACCACGTCGCCCTCAATGCCAGCAGACGCTCCAACGGTGAGCGGTCAGTGACCATCACGCGATAGTGAAGTAATCCTTCCATTCTTTCACAAAGGAAACTGCTCATCTGGGCCTTTGCTCGCTCATTTCATCTTATGAGCCATTACCTTGTCCATTCAAGCTTTATTTATGCTTTCGGTGGTTATTTAATGGCATTACAATCTGTGGGGAAAATTCAACTACGACTGGTGCACACATCTTAATTCAGACACGGATGAAAGAAAACACGCGCTGGATCCTGAGTGCAAAAGAAAGGGTTCGTACAGATTCTGTAAAATGCATTTCAAGGACTTTTCAGGTTTTCATGGACTACAATTAGAGATCTCACTTATCAAACACTGTCTTTATTATCTTTCAAATTCTAGAAAAGGTAAATAGAAAATATACTAATAAAACAAAATGGTGCAAAATATTTATAAAGCACTAAAATTTTCAGTACATAGAAGAGAAAAAAGACAGCAGACATAAACTTTCTATGATTCTTATTATGAGATGTAAAAACAGAATAAAACAAAGGATTTCATTTAAAAAATTATATGTTTTTTGAACTGAACCACAAAGTAATTATATTACAATCTAATGACTTGTTTGCATTAAAAATACTTTATTTTTTTTTTAAAGAATTCTTTACACTTAAATTATAGATATAAGGATTGCAAAATACAACGTACAACTTATATATTAAATACAAAGTTTAAAAAAGCTATTATTGTATATTATAATATTGGTGTACTTGGTACAGAGTATGTTAATGACGGATTTTTTTAACGAATTCAGTGCAAATTACAACGTTACGCCAGTAGGTGGCAGCACTGGACTGTCTTTAAAGAGCAAATTAGTAGACTATTCATTAAAAAAAAATAAGGATTCATTGTGGATTGAAGTAAGGAAATCACTTTAACTTTGAACAACACCTTATAAAAAGGTGCAACCGAAAGGATACTATGACAAAGATATCGTTTTCCACATTCAATATGATATTTTCCCCATGAATATATGATTGACCTGAGGAATTAAAGCAAAATGGCTCTGAATCTATCCGCTGCAGCATAAATTTTGCGAGTAAAGTTTTATTGATAAAAATTAAACACTAATTTCATATAAGCCTATACCGTATTTGAATAATTCAAGCACTTTTCAAGTATTTTTTCATAAATATGGCTGTTTTCAAGGGTTTTCCAGGACTTAAATTTCAAAAAGTCAAATATTTGGAAGAATGTCAGTAACCAAACAGGTCTCAACCCCCATTGACTACTATATTAGGAAAAATAAATACTATGATAGTATGAGATATATGAGATCTGTTTTTCCTACTATGGTAGTCAATGGGAGATGAGATCTGTTTGGTTACTGACATTCTTCCAAATATCTTCCTTTGTGTTCAGCAGAACAAATACATTTATATAGGTTTCGAACAACCTAAGGGTGAGTAAATGACTATTGATGATTAGATTTGAGACCAAAATTAGTTTCTTATATACTAAAAAACTTGATTCAGTTCCAATCATTTTTGTAAACTTGGACAAATGATTAATTGGAATGATCCACCTCAAATTCTTCATTAACAAATTTCAAAAGCCATACAAAAATTGTGTGACAGATAATTAATTATTCACTGAAAATCTTCGAGTCAATGAGTTGAACTTGAGAACTGAATCGGTTCCAATCATGAACGGATCACTTTTTGTGAACTGAACTGGATCAAATGATTCATTAAAAAGCTTCATTCACAAATTTCAAAAGCCATCTGATAGATTTGAGAGACAAAAAAAGTCCAAAATTATTTTGCTATATAGCAAAAATATTTGAGACCGTGTGTTGAGCTTAAAAACTGAATCCGTCCCAATCATGAGCAAATCGTTTTTGTGAACTGGGTCAAATCATTCACAAATTTTAAGTCGTTCAACAGATTTGTGTGGCAAACAGATGAAATGTGTTTGCCAACATCTACCGAAAATCTTCGAGTCAATGAGTTGAGCTTAAACTACAAATCATTTTTGTGAACTGGATCAGACGGTCCATTGAAAAAAATTCATGTTGACAGAATTTTAATATTTCACAAAACCTAACAATACTATAGACTCAGTTGACTTCAATCAATTAGTCAGTTGTTATTGGTCCATCCTGACCCAATTCTAGTCAAAAGACGAGAAGATATGCAGTAAAACAGCCTGTGTGGGCCCATGGCGTTGTCTTACAGTTCATTACGGTTCTTAAAGGAGTCATCCAAGATCATTATTTTAAAAAAAAAAAGAAGCTATTAGAACGATCATCAACCTCTCCTGCTGCCCAGAGTTACCCATGAATCATTAGTGTAATGAAAAGCTAAATATTTATGGGCCGTTTCAGAGCTGGAAAATGAGAAAAGACGGCCGAACGAGACTGCATGTGTTCCATCACTCACCAACTCGCCTTGGGGAAAGATTTACAGCGGAATGAGGAAACAGAAGGAAAAGCTGAAGTTATCTGGAAATGGGTAGCGAGGACCCTTTCCCTGAAGGAAACTTTCAGAGTGGAGTTTAAGTGGGTGGCTCGACGTCACAAGATTTATATCGACATGGATGAGGCGTTATGGAGAAAGTGAGGGCAGTTATCTGATCTATCACTGCGTCTGACACACACACACACACACACACACACACACACTCACACACACACACACACACACACACACAGCTGTTTGTCTTTGGTGAGGTGGATTTCCCTGGTGATCCACACCTTGTCTGGTCCTGTTGGGTCGTGAATGGAGGTAATTGGCACTGAGTGTTGGAAGCACGCTCAGACTGGCCCCATCCCTACATGGAAACAGAATCAGACGCCAGAAGATACAGCCGGAAAGACGGACGCAGAGTCGCGTTAGCCATTTAATTAGCTTTTTTTCTCAATAGAAAAGGGGGCTCAGAAAAGTGTGAAATAAGTTGAAGCACTAAAATTGCTAAAATTGAAATAAAAAAAATGTATTAAACTGAATAAAATTGATAAAAGCACAAAATTACAAAACTAAATTTTTTTTTGTAATAGCTTTATAATTGAATAAGCAGAAATAAAACAATATATTTGATAGAAAATAATAATAATAATATTAAATAATTATATATTAATTAATAAAAAATGCTATATAGAAAATAAATATAATAAAAATAATAATAAAATAAATTATAAAAACACGATAAAATAAATAAAGCTGAAAAACCTAAAAAAACAATTTGATGGAAAATAAAAAAATATTAATTAATTATATATTAATTAATAAAAAAAGCTATATAGAAAAACTATAATAAAAATAATAATAAAATAAATTATAAAAACACGATAAAATAAATAAAGCTGAAAAACCTAAAAAAAATTGATGGAAAATAAAAAAAATATTTATTAATTATATATTAATTAATAAAAAAGGCTATATAGAAAAAATATAATAAAAATAATAATAAAATAAATTATAAAAACACAATAAAATAAATAAAGATGAAAAATCTAAAAAAAAATTTCAGGCTACTATCTGAAATAAATTAGTTTAAGGTGAAGTGCTAAAATTATTAAAAGTCAAAACATTTATAATTAATAACATCTAAAATATTTTAATAAAATAAATACATTAAATTAAAATAAAAATATAAAAATAAAATATCACAAAATAAAATAAAATAAAGCGCCCATTCAAAACATTAATAAATACAATAATAGTATAGAAAAACAACACAGGATCAAAAGCCAGATCATACTACTAATATGAAGTATACAATAATACTTGATTTCAAGTTTGGGCCGTGCAACACGTCAGAACATGTACAACACCGTCAGGCAATCTCTGACAACCAGCTAATTTCTAAGGCTTCCCACAATTACTTACTTGGTTAAAATGACTAGATTCTACTAGCTTCCACATGTGTATTGAAAACACACATTTAACCTTTGTCTTCTTGTCAGCACTATTCTTTCAGCAGACAATAAATAAAAATAATCCCCTTAAACCAGTCTGAAGGCCTGAAGAGCAACCTTAGCGACTGTTGTGCAAGAGACGTGACTAGTTACGCAGCACAAAATGAGACACAGACGGTGATTCAGACATCTGAAGATGTGCGTTTGTCATCAAGCCTTTTACATTTATTAGCAAGGCGCTAACAGACCCCTCGTCAAAGAGTTGAGGCTACAATATTTAGGCTTAGGGTTGTTTGTTGCCTTAAAACACGCCGCTAATGATCTGACAACAGATGTATTGACATGACAGGACAGTAAGGACAGTTAGTCCTGTCCTAGAGGCAAACACACACACTGACTGTCTCTCTGCCTCCTCCTAGTGGTCAGGGTGAGATACTGCACAGGAATCCGGCTACTTTTCTGTAATACAAAGCTGCGCTTATTGTGTGAGGTATCCAAAATTATGATTTTTTTAATATTTCACAAAGTTAGTGGAAGGGTAAGATGTGCCAGTGAAGTGGGTAAGCTGTGTCACCCTGTTGATCTAAAATTTAGAATGGGCCAATGATACACAGCTGCACAAGAGAAAATTAAACTTTTTAAAACTTATTATTTTATATTATTCTACATTGTACATTCAAGCAAAGTTATTCATATATTCTAAAATATATAAAAAAATATTTACTAATGCATAAAAATAGTACATAAAATTAGAGGCTCAGCTATAGTAGCTTTTGCATCAAAATAAACCAAAAAACATTACAAAACGTAAAGAAATGTTTCACTACAATAAGATATTCTGAATGTTCAATCTTTCCTTGCATGTTATAGATAATTTCTTCTAATTATAGCTTAGAAATATAATTTAATAATATACCAGATAATTATATAATAATAATAATAATAATAATAAAATTGACCAAAAAAGACAGTTAAGACATTTATAGTATAATAAATAATAAATGTTATTCTTTAGAACTTCGATTCATAAAAGAAAACTGAAAAAAACGTTCACGGTTTCCAAAAAACAAAAAAAAAACAAATAAATATTTAATTAGCATAACTGTTTTCAACAATAAGAAATGTTTCCTGGGCAGTAAATCATGATATCAGAATGATTTCTGAAGGATCATGTGACACTGAAGACTGGAGGAATGATGCTGAACATTCATCTTTCATCATAGGAATGAATTACATTTTAAAATATGTAAAAAATACATTTTTACTGTTTTTATTGTATTTTTAAAAACAAATAAATGCAGCCTTGATGAGCAGAAGAGACTTCTTGTAGAAACAAACAATTTTACCGACCCCAGACTTATGAACAATATATCACCCAAGAACAAGGAAGTCAGAAACAATCATGTTACAAGACAAGCTAACAAAATGTAGACATTAGCATCTGAACGAGGAGATGACCAGCAATAAAAACAGTGGAGGCTCAGAGGGAGGTGAAGGTGACAATGAGACTAGAAACATTCCTCCCTCACGCACGTTTCTCTAATCTCCTTACATAACCAGAGCCCGTGACCTCGGGGCGACGGGCGCCAGACGAGCACAATCACTGTGGAGGTTTTGCTACAGGCCGACCCCCTACAGCGGTCCCGGTCACATAATCATAAACCCAGAGCCCTCGTGTGCTCACTTACACACAAACATGGACACACGCTGCGCTGGAGAACGCCGTGCACAGACATCACATTACCGGCTGACTTCAGGCTTTTGGATGAATGGTGAGACATTTGCAACCGTTCTCAACAGAATGATTTAGCCAACTCCTACAGGTAACAGCTCTCTGCATCCATTTCCATCTTCCCTCAAAATAAAATGAGCTCAGGAGGGAATAAACAACCCATCTGCTTTGACAAAAGTTGAAGGACAAGTGACATGAGATTGATAGATATCATTATATATATAAATAATATAAAATTAAAAAATAAAATGTATAATAAAATGTATAATAAAAAAATTATATAATATATATATATATATATATATATATATATATAAATAAAGTATATAAATAAAATTAAAAAATTATATAATATATATATATATATATATATATATATATATATATATATATATATATATATATATACACACACACACACATATAAAAATAATATATTATATATATATATATATATATATATATATATATATATATATAAAATATATAAATAATATAAAATTAAAAAATAAATATATATTAAAAAATATCCGTGAAAACGACTAAAAATTCATGCCAAGCCAGTAGTTGGCAATGTCACTTTTTGTAAAGAGACACTACTACGCTCCTATAGACGTAATACGTATGCGCACGACGTCACCATATGCCAAATTTGCATATTTGTAGTTTACACAAAAGGGTAGTTTTCTCTTTGAATTCTATTTTCAAAATTTTGCATTTTCAGGCCCCCAAAACGCCACTGTTATGTAAATGAATGGACAAAATGCATAAAAAGTTTCCAGTTTTTAGTTGAAAAAGTAAGTATCTTATTTTTTAAAGATTTCTTTTATATTTTATTCAGCAATGCATTTTTCTAATTAATGCTGTTCTTTTGAAATTACTATTCATAAAAAAAATCCTGGGAAAAACAACAACTGTTTTCAACATTGGAAATAATAAAAAGAAATGTTTCTTGAGTGGCAAATTAGTACATTAGAATGATTTCTGAATGATCATGTGACACTAAAAACTGAAGCTATCATGCTGATTCACAATTGTAATAATATTTCACAATATTACAGTTTTACTTGGTAAGTGTCTAACATATAAAACGAATAAACACAGTAGTTCAAAACAACATAATTAGTTTCTCGTCACCCAAACCTGCTGCATAACTTTCCCCTCAACACAATAACAGCTGTCTACCTCATTACCAACTATGATTCCCAAAGCAAACAGAAAGTTAGCAAAGCAAAGACTTGGCTTGTGCTCCCTGCTCTCTTCTGCTCGATATCCTGTTTCAGAGACCATCAGCTTATGAGAGGGAATTCATTTCACAGTCTAATGGCCAGAGAGGCGACCTCATATCCCAGCAGGCCTCTCTGTGATCTTTTAAACCATAAGGCCGGCCCTCCACGGAGAAGGCCAGATCTCCCAGCAGTCTTCAGAAAGGACTGGGTCCTGTTTTCAAGCGGGTGTCTGGTGTGCTGCTCTTACCTTTGAGGCGTGACGGCGCTCTGTGCAGTCTGGATGCTGACATACGACGCACTCCTCTTCCTGAGCCGGCTTCTCATCTACAACAGGAAATCACAAAGATACACATGAAAACACCTTTCAGAACTGACATTTTCTGAAGAAAAACAACAGTTAAAATGTTGCCATCACATTGCTAGGGTGTTGCTAAGTGGTCGCTAATGTATTCGCAGTGTTTATGGAGTTGCTACGCGGTTGCCAGGGTATTTTGGATCTATCCTATAAGGTTGCTATGGTGTTACTTAAAGTTTGTTCAACCAAAACAGGCAATTTCCCATTGAAAATATATGGTTTTAACAGTTATAGTGCCACCTAAGGTCCGATTCCCATAAAAGTTGACACGAGTTATTGGCTTTTGAATATATTTTTGCCACGCCCATTTACAAAATGACCCTGCTGTAGCGACCCAAAAGGCTAAAGTTCAACTTTTTTGATAATTATTGATTTAATTGATAAATCAAGAGAGGTCAGAGAATTGTACTGCACTAGTTTGGTTCCGATCGAGCAAAAAACCTAGGACTAGTTCACAAAAGTAGGTTTTCAAATAATCACGAATATTTAATGAATGATTTGATTGACAGTAATGTTTCTTGAGGCAAAGTTGTTCAGTATGACGAGATATTTTAAATATGCATATTGTGTGGATCTGTGAAACTCGTAAAACACGTTAGCGCCAACTAGTGGCTGATTTCTTTCAAAATACTTAACCTCAAGGACCATGAGTCGAACATGATCACAGAGTTTCGTTCCAATCGTCCTCCGTTAACCTTGTCTAATAGCTGCTCAAAATTCATTGGTCGATGGTGACCATGTTTTTTGAAGTACGCCAACGTCCTCATAAACCATCATGGCAGCTTGGACGAAGACACTGCATACCAACTTTCAAGTCAATCGGAGTAACGGTCGGGTGGTTATAGCCATTTATGTTTTTTCATGTTATAGCGCCACCAAGTGTTCAATCATCGCGTTTGAAGCCCGTGTTTGGTGATCTCAAAACGTTGTCGAGTTGTAACCATTTTATTAAAAGTGCTCCGCGAATTTTCAACTTTTTTTTCCTGATAATTATTGATATTCAGACTCGAGAGAACATTTCTGCACTGGTTTGGGTCCAATCGGACAAAAATCCAAAACATTTTTTTGACAAAAATCAATGGCGGAATTTTTTTCATAACACTTGAACCCTTAATTATGTGCAAGCGTTGCCACTACATTGCCAAGGTGTTGCTAAGCGGATTGATGCTAGAAAAGTGGGCTAAGGTGTTATGAGTGGTTGCTAGGGTGTTGTGCTGTGTTTTGCTTTTTGAAAAGACCACCACAACACCCTAGCAACCACCCAAAACACCTAAACAAAAGACTAAACTAAAACGAAAATGCATAAAACAAAACATAACCAGTCTTAAATACTAAGAGCATATTCGGTGTAATAAAGGGATGAAGTCTAAGACAGACAGAGGAACTTTAACAGGATATAAACAGGACAGGAAAGAAGAAAACAACAAAAAAGGAAGTAAAAAAGGAGATAATACAAACATAGTTTAATATCTTCGTTAAACAGGTGTTCCTTATTAGCACAGTGCAAAACTAAAATATCTGACCACACTATAAATGTTCATTTTATCAATGCTAATTATTTCATATGCTTTAAGATCTGTGTGTCTGTATAGAGACGGGAATTTCAAGACCGTTAACAGCCACATTTGTAAGCAATCCTCTGTAGAAGTCGACCCAACAAAAACTTTCCATTCTCCTCTCCGCTTGGCGCTTACAGATTCAATTTTATGAAAATTTTTCCATCTGGAGGTCTTTTGCTGTAAATGTGTGCAGTAATGCATCTCAGGACTCAATCCTTTAGACCAGCGGTTCCCGAACTGGGGTACACATGAGATGACAGATGGAGTATGCGAACAAAATGCATTTTGCAGTTCATTTAATTCAACCGCACCTTGAAATAACATTTAACCCGAGCATGTATTTCTAAAAGCCAAAATGACGCTTCTAGTGTAAAAACAAGAAAATAGTAGTGCCGTAAAATGTCAAATGCATAACATCCAGTCAAATCATCTCATGTTTTGCGGTCAAGACTGACTGTATCCACACAAGCAGCGTGCATACGGTTGCGAGCAGAAATATAGACACAGACCGCGCATAGATCATCACTTATACGAGCAAGAATGCAATTTTCCCCGAATATGTCGTTGAACGTCTCCAAGCAACACATAGTGGTGTGAATGCATTGGTAGAGTGAATGATTCAATGACCCATTCATAAATAGCCACTTGCTTTGTTACTGAATGAAATGTCTCGCGTAGACTGACGGATGAATGTCTGGACTCTATCGCAGGTTTCATTGGCCAAGGACTGGCCAAGAGGACATTTGATTGACATGTAATGCAACCAATCACAGTTCGTTTTGTTCCACGTCATGTTTAGTGGCTTTAAAATGTAAAATTGATGTCCCTACAATAATAGACCGGTGTGCATATAATAAATTGAATACACAAATTAAAACAGATAAATAATATAGAACAATTATAAATAAAGTTAAGTCTAACAGTAGTATTCATGTGTAGTATTCATTCACACTGCATGCACAATGTTCATTGTATAAATTAAATATAGATTAATCATTGTTAAAGTTGTTTAACAATTAATGACAGTTATTTTTAGGCTGCTATAAAAGATGCACGGCACCAATGTTCGAATGCATGGTACAAATATGATAAAACACACCCGATTTCTTTCACAAGTTATCTCAGCTGTTGAGATTCACTTAAGACTTTATAACCGACTGTATGAAAGAATACTTGTCGAGACTGGGATTTTGAGATCATTTTACGTGTACATGTTCATTCAAGCTCGCGAAACAGAGCTCGATTATGTGTTGGCATCCCATCTGGAAGGGGACTCTGAGCGCGAGTGCTTTGAGTGTGAAAAAACAACGTGGGATTGCGAACTTGGCCTTTTCTTGCATTTTGAATTGTTTATATTAAAAACGCTTGAGAGTTTTAAATGAGTAAGACTTACAAACACGTGCAAATGATCAACTTCCACTATATAATGGCTAAATGCAGATAATCCGCGAATTGCGTTCCGAGCTGGGGAGCTAGGACTAGTTCTCAAAAGTAGGTTTTCACATAATCATGAATATTTAATGAATGATTTGATTGACAGCAATGTTTCTTGAGGCAAAGTTGTTCAGTATGACGAGATATATTAAATGATATGCATATTGTGTGGATCTGTGAAACTCGTAAAACACGTTAGCGCCAACTAGTGGCTGATTTCTTTCAAAATACTTAACCTCAAGGACCATGAGTCGAACATGCTCACAGAGTTTCATTCCAATCGTCCTCCGTTAACCTCGTCTAATAGGTGCTCAAAATTCATTGGTCGATGGCAACCATGTTTTTTGAAGTACGCCAATGTCCTCATAAACCATCATGGCAGCTTGGACGAAGACACTGCATACCAATTTTCAAGTCAATCGGAGTAACGGTCAGGTGGTTATAGCCATTTATGTTTTTTCATGTTATAGCGCCACCAAGTGTTCAACCATCGCGTTTGAAGCCCGTGTTTGACCGTTGTCGAGTTGTAGCCATTTTAGTAAAAGTGCTCCGCGCTTAACGAATTTTCAACTTCTTTTTCTGATAATTATTGCACTGGTTTGGTTCCAATCGGACGAAAATCTGCTGTGGGCCCTTGTTCATACGGATCAACCGTGATCTGCTACACCACTATACTGATTTCATCTGATTTAATTTACTGCTGTATTTATATTAATGGGATTTTTTTTATAGGATTAGAAAAACATTGCCTTTATAAAGGTAAAATGCACTTGAAAATCAGTTTAAGGGGGCAAATATTGTCCCTTAATGGAAAAGGTGTGAGTGCAGGACTGGAAAAGAGCCACACTAAAAAGTTTGAGGACCACTGCTTTAGACTGAATCAAGTGTTATGAATCAAAAACTTATGTGACAGTGTCTGACCACAGCACCAGCTGCAAGTTCACCAGTTTATAGATTTTCAGGGAAGCATCACTATTCCTCATACTCATGGTTTGCAAACACTAAAATGTTCAATAAGATGAAACTGAAATATTACTTTAGAGGCTTGATAATCTTATGATGTTATTTGACATTTATAACAAATAAAGATCTTAAGGACAAAGAGTTCGTTTGTTTATCTTCGTTCAGGATGCTAATAATAGGTGTTAAGAGTCTGATACAGCAGTATTCATCTCTTTAATTACCTCCTGTTCCTTCACACTTTCTCCCCCTCTCTCTTTCTCTTCCTCTCTGTTTAACATGGATAGGAATGTCTGACCTCAGCACTGCTGATTTGGCCCAAATCAAACAAATAATAAAAGCAAGCTAGCAGCACATGCATTGTCAACACACAGTGAGAAAGCATGTGCGTACGGCAACTTATGCAGTCACGCTCTAAATCGGAGGAAAAAACTCACTGTGGCCAACTTTCTACAGCCAAAGCGAATAAAATGCGAGTGTTGTTTACCTTTTAAAATGCTTTTTAATGTTAAAATAAAATTGTATATATATATATATATATATATATATATATATTTATTTATTTAATATATATATTTATTTAATATATATATAAAATAAAATAAAATAAAATATGTATTATATATGTAATAAAAACAAACATGTTTAATAAAATAAAAATATAAAAAGTCATAATTAAAATAATTTAAAAAAGTAACTCAAAGCTGAAACTGACAATTTACATACAATAGTAATTGAGTTTATATAATAATAATAATAATAATAATAATTATAATAATTTATTAATATTGAACATTACAAAAAGTTGATTCATTACAAAAGTAAAAAAAAAACGAAAATGAGACTTGATAATTTTACAATGGTATATAAAATATGTAAAATATACAATTCATAATAAAATAACCAAAATAAATAAATATGTAGGCAAATTAACAACAACAACAACAACAACAACAACATGTGTGACCCTGGACCACAAAACCAGTCATAAGGTATGTGAAAGCTAAATAAATAAGATTTTCATTCATGTATGGTTTGTTAGGATAAGACAATATTTGGCCGAGATACAACTATTTGAATATCTGGAATCTGAGTGCAAAAAAAAAATGTAAATATTGAGAAAATCGCCTTTAAAGCTGTCCAAACGAAGTCCTTAGCAATGCATATTACTTACAAAAATACATTTTTTTATATTTACGGTAGGAAATTTTTGTATTGTTGGCTCTTGCTACAAATATACCCATGCAAGCACCTCTAATAATCATACAACTCAGTGATCCATGAAACAAAGGCATACAGTTCCCAAGCGACAATCCCACAACCCTGCAGCCTCATCATACTCTTCCTCAAAGAAGACCACACAGTAAGGACCCTCGACCTCAACTGTACCATGTTTACCATGTATAGGCAGAAAGGAGGTTTCCAAGAGCATGTTTACGTATCGCTTTTGTACGGGCTTTTACAAGGAATTTGAGGAATGCTTCAGATCAGTTGTGAATTTATCCCTCTGTTCTGTACCACTGAGACGACTGGCACTTTCTGATGTCTTGCCTCGTTCCCGTGCTTCGCTCTGAAGGCTAAACCTCCCCGTCAGCCGCAGATGCCGGTGTGAGTTATGTAACGCGAGGCGTCTGCTGGAAGACAGATGGCAGACGGCAGAAGCCTGCCAAGGTACGAGGTGTTTCACTTGTCTGTCAGAGATGCAGTCAACTGCTGCATCCCCACATGGGAAAGTAAAAAGGTTTAAAACTCAATGACAAGAACATATACGGCGAAAACTGACATTAACTGCAGCAAAACTACATTTGCAACCTGAACCAAGTTTGAATTTTATTCGCAATATGCTTTAATAACTTCAGTTATTAGATATTAATGTGAAAACCCATTTACAGAATAAAATAAAACAATAACGATGAGATAACTTTCAAGATTTTTTTTTAAAAGTCACATTGTGAGAGATTTTCTTTAAATCACTCGTCATATTGTGTGAAAAAGGCACAAATGTGAGTGATATAGTTGCAGATGTCACATTGTGAAATAGAAGTCAAATTTAAAATATCATTTTGAATAATAAAGATACAGATTCTTTATGGGCTTCCATATCTTTGTGATTTTGTAAACATGTTTGGCTGAAAACCAAACATAAAAAAAAAAAAATGTAATTTTATTGCATTGTCAACCAAAATCTTTCCAAGTTTGTGTATGCCTATTTTAATTAGACAATATCCAGTCAAATCGAATCAGAAACATTGAGATGATAATCATTTTCTGTACCAAGTTTTAAAAATGACGTCTGCTTGAAAATCTAAAAATGCAGTATGAACATTTTCATTCATGTCACTGACTGCAAGCCTCTGACCACACAGACCTCCATGCCTCCAGCCATCCTGCTTCTTACGCAACATACAGAGAGACTTAAGAGGCCACACACTTGAATCCCGAGTACATACAGTACTATGACCATTTTTAAGGCACCGGTAGAGCTAATCTTACAGCAATGCGCCTCATAAGATCGACTGCATGAGTTTGTGACATTTTCCCATCACCATTACTGACTCAAACACCAAAGTAAGCCATGACCCACCAATATAATCCTCCAGACTAATTATGGCATTTGAGAAGACAAGTATGCACTCAGAAATGTAGTATGCTCCTCTTCTGTAGGCCGCAGTGGCCAGAGATCAGCTCTCAGTAATGGATTGGCCTTAATTACAGGTCTTATGAATGGAAGAGATCAAAGAAAGAACTCAGTGCTGCAGCTTTCCATCTCCAGATGAGTGTCCCAAATGTTCAGGGAAAAATTTGGGTTGTATAAGTTGAGAAAAACAAATAAAGCACTGAACGATGGGCTGATGAAAAACAGTGCGTCTAGTATCATCATATACTATCATTATTAGGTAACGATAAGGGTAAGTGTCCTGAAGGATATGGAGGTGGCAGTAATGGCTATGATAACACTTTAAAAAAAAAACAAAAAAAACCTTCAAAACCCACAAAACGAAGCAGTCAAAGAAAACGAAGTGTGGAGAAGTCTTACCATGAAAAACAGCTTGACTTCAGAATTAAAATTTCTTTAGAATTTACTCACCCCCATGTCATCCAAAATGTTTATGTCTTTCTTTCTAAAGTCGAAAAGAAATGAAGGTTTTTGAGGAAAACATTCCAGGATTTCTCTCCATATAGTGGACTTCAACAGTTACCAATGGGTTGAAGGTCCAAATGTCAGTTTCAGTGCAGCTTCAAAGAATCTACATGATCCCAGACGAGGAATAAGAGTCTTATCTATAGATATATCTATAAAAAAAAAAAAAGATATTAAAATGATATACTTTTTAACCACAAATGCTCGTCTTGCACTGGCTCTGCGATGCGCCACACATTACGTAATCACGATGTAAAGGTCACGTTACGTAATCACGTTGTAAAGGTCATCTCATTTTCTCCTCCAACTTTAAAACCGTCCGATATCGTTGTTTTTTGACTTCGTCTTTGCGCGTTCACTTTGTAGACACTGGATAGGTATTTCTGCGTGACCTTTCCAACGTGATTGCATAATGCGTTAAACCCCGTTGAAGTCCACTATATAGAGAAAAATCCTCAAAAACCTTTTCTTTTCGACTGAAGAAAGAAAAAAACATTTTCAAAGACATGGGCGTGAGTAAATTATCAGGATATTTTGTGAATTAATCCTTTAATGTCGCGCTACAAAACAGTAGGAAACAATGCAGTGGCCAAAGACATGCATCTGACAGATATATACAAGAAACCAGGGATGCAACAACATCAAAATACTAAAGTTCAAGCAAGTATCACCTGAGATGAAAGTGTACTAAGACACAGGTTAGTTAGTGACTGAAGAGTGAGGGTATTTTGGGTAAGTGGACCCAGCCTTACCATTAACATCATGGATGACATCAAGAGGGGACGACCAAGAGTACCGTTCCGCCCCCAGCTCGGTCAAAGAAGATGGGAGTGTCTCGAGCTCATAAGCTCCCCGTTTCCTCCAGTAAAGGAACATTGTGAAGGATGAGGCTTGTAAATGTTAACTGCAAAAATAAGCACTCCACTAACTGATCTTAGCTAAAGGCTACTTTAAAAGGAAACAACACCAACTCGTACAATAAATAAACGCTCGACATCTAACGAGTCATCTTGACATCCACCTCTGATGTGCCCTTAACTGGACATAGTCAATCTCAAACAATTCGCCATAAAGCAGGCACCTGCAGTTACCTCATCTTCCCTAACAATTAAACCTTCCTTTGATCCCGTCTCACGAGTTCCAACCAATAAAAGTGTGCAACTAGGCTTGCCAAAACCGGACCTACATTCCAAACCCGAGCAAATCCTGGCACCCATTTCACAGCACCCCAATGTAAATCTCAATTGAGAACGCATGACGGGTTCCTCGCTTCGCACATCGTGGATCCCACTTTGGAATCTTGCAGTACGCCAACACCTAAAATTCCCCTACACCTTGGCAAGAACGATCAAATTAAAGCCTTCCAAAGTTGCTCAACGTCTTGACCAGAACGTCTCGCTTCTTTTGAGAAGTTGGCGGTGCTTCTTCCTCAACTTCATCTCAGATGTTCATCGGTTTCTTCACTGAACAATCAGTTTTCCACGTCTCCAAGGAACAGGCACATTGGTGTCAAAGTCTGTGCAAGCAGTTTGGGCAAAGAGGACTGGTTGTCAGAGGGTGTTCGACCCACACTCCCAGACAAATGTTGTATTCATACTGGGGTGAAGTGCATGCTGGGATTGACAGACTAGGCCAATACCTTCCAGTCTTTGAGAAACAAAGATCCCTTGCAAACCCCTCCTACACAGACAGTGAACTTTGTCTATGATTTGCACAAACAATAAAAGCCAGACATTTCTGCATTGATTAGAGCCCTGGTCCTCCTTTTCGGAGATTTATGTGTTACGAATGCATGCCGTGTGACTAAAACAATGTCAGCTGTTTCCATGGATGGACGCCAGCCAGCAGCGGCTCCTGATAAGATATCCGTTCTGCAGAGGTGGATGCGTGTCAACATGACATCATTACAAATGTGGCATATTCTCAACGTAAAAGGAACTCGTTGGCAACGTATTGTTGCAGTAAGGTTTCTTCAGTTACCCTGCAGAGAAGAATTACTGTGAGAACGTACTGTGCAAGAGTCATAGGGGAGGGACGATGTTGCACAGCCATTCAAATGTCCAATTTTGGGATAAGAAATTAGAGGGTACGGCTGGGGCAGACTTACTCTTGGAGTCTGGCTTTGCAGACATATGGTAGTAATCCAGAACCTGGCTTTGAACTTGCAGCTTTTTTAAATGAACGGGCCACTCAGGCAGCTGTGGAACGAGACGCACCAAGCAGACTTCAGATGAATCGGAGATTTTTCCAGTACAACTTAAGCGTCTTTTTTTAAACGCAAACAGTGGGCTTAAATATTCTGTGTTAGCATAAAAAGTGTGCTTACGTAATAGAGTTTGAGTGCAGACATGTGACTGAGTGTGTGCATCAGGACGAAGTGAAGGAGTGAGTTTTCCACGCCTCAATAGTGTTGACAGGTGGAGAGCAGTTTGATATTCTGGTTGCGAAAGTAGTGGAAAACAGAGTTTAACCTATATTTAGATGGAATGATCATATCATATGCTATACTTAAAGGGACAGTTCACCCAAAAGTCTCATCATTTACTCACTCTAAAGTTGTTCCAAACCTGTATGAATTTCTATCTTGTGCTGAACACAAAAGAAGATATTTTGAAGAATGTCGATAACCAAACAGTTAATGGGTCCATTGACTTCCATAGTATTTTTTAGAGCTGCAATTAACGATTATTTTTTTCTGTCGACTAATCTAACGATTATTTTTTTTATTATTTTTTTTTTCTGTCGACTAATCTACCGATTATTTTTTTAATTTTTTTTTATTATTATTATTTTTTTTTTTTCTGTCGACTAATCTACCGATTATTTTTTTCTGTCGACTACTCTAACGATTATTTTTATTACCTTTTTTTTTTATTAAGCTAGTGATTTTTTTTACGTAAGAAGTTAGAACTAATTTAGCAGTTAATTGAGGTGTAGAAACACTGGGACACACCATTATGTAATAATACGATTTGATTTTGATTAAAAATAAGCCACTTATGTGTGGTCGTCCTCGTACATCCAAATAAACTTCTTTGAAATACAAAACTGATTTTCGTTCGCTCGAAATATTTTCTTATTTGCGAGACGAAGATTTTCTCCTCAACTCAGTTCACGCGCGCGCAAAATGCCCTTTTGCACGCTCAAAATATGATCTTGCGCGCGCAAACATTTGGCAGAGATCCAATTCCATAGGTGGTACGCCATTTCGGTTCTACAAAGGGAACAAAGGACCATTTTATTTGGCCTCTGTTTAAAGTATTCCCATACTTTTGATAATCGTGGTCTAGGTTTTTGTGATAGAATGGAACTTTCTCTGTTCCCAGGAGCAGAAGCCGCCATTACGCAAGATGAATGTCAACAGTGTGACGTGTCGCCGCATTTCACGCACGTTGATGTATTTTCGTAGTCGACGTAATCGATGTATTTTTTTTTCCATACAATGGAACTACAATGTTTTTCCACAAGACAAATGCATTTTTGTTTATGAACCGCAAGAGCGTCACAAGTTACATAGTGTACTAAAAATTCACATTAAAAAAAATACATCGATAAACCCAGCTATTGACAATCGTCTGCAGATAACGTGCTGTTACTACAAATGAAAAACAACCCATGGAGATAGCCAGACTTCTTTACCTCTCGCTAGGTGGACGGCCATAAAAATGACTGATATACCTTTCACTCAAACTCCAAAATCCCTAAATTGTTACTCTAAGAGCACAGGAGTATTTAGGATGTAATGAAAAGCTAGACCGTCTGTACACAAGCAGATATTACAGGGCTCATCCTTGGCAGAGACATGGTCATTAACGCAAGGTTGAGATCCGCCTAAATGGACTTAAGCTGGGTGGGGGAAGATGTTCAGTAGCAGTCAGCGTGGGACAAAGTGATGGCATGAACTCATACTAAAGGGCCCTTTTAATCTTCCGTAATCGGCACACGGATGAGAGGGGTGACAAGCCGGCTATTTCTATAATGAACAGAACACAAAGCCAAGAAACCAAGAGCTGCACAAGTTACATTAGAGCAACACAGTCAATTACTCAAGTCACAATATAGAAATATATGTAATGACTAGAAATCTAAAAATAAAACACACACTTATGTAGCTTTTTAAAGAGTTTTGCTGCATTCATGTGTTGCCCAAATTACTGTAATTATAAAATGACAACACAGATTCAAACTTAGATTATTTGTTTATAAGGCAAGTCTCGTATAACAAAAAAACCCCACAATATTTATTTACGTTCCCCCTTTTGCAGCGACATCTCTTCTCTGATGATGCGTATTCTGGCGTGAGGGCGGGACAACCCGTCACTCACATGAGCTCGATCAATAGCAAACCACAACCATCCAATCAATTCCCCATGAACAAAATCCATTCTCTCCCTAGTCCCTACAGTTTCTCTTGTTCAAGAAGCCGCTTCACTCGGATATACGTCACAACAGCGACCTCTGTTTCATGCCGACATCAAGACCAGTTAAACACTTAATTTCAATACTTTAATTCAATTACACTGACTGTAATAATATTCCATATCAAACTGAAAATTAAGAATTAGCTTTACCTGTTAAAGCGATGCATGCCATGTTGATTTTGTTTCATGATGTCACAACTGTCGACTTGTAATGTTTCCAATTAGTAATATTATGAGATAAAAACAAAATGTAGTTGGAATAGTATGCACCATGTTGTTCTTATGTTACTTGTCAGCTATGAAAACCCTACCGAAAAACTATTAAACTGGTTTTAACCAGTTTGAGCTGGTTTATCAACCTGGCCTAAACCCTTCTAAAACCAACTAAAGGCTGGGAGAGCAATTCACCCTTCGCAAAATCCACCTCCTGTTGCTATGCCCGACAAGCCATCCGCTCTCACGCCACACATCATGTTCAAGAGGACACTAACAACGTATGAAAGAGTTTCAGATTTAAAATATTGTATTTTTTTAAAGAAATTTAAACAATAAATAGTGTATAGTGTCTCTTTAATGTGTGGTGACAGATCGCTGTAGCTCCTTCAAGATCATCTCTTCGTACTAGTTCATTTATAGCATCAAATAAACATGAATGAACATCAGAAGGAATGTTGTTTCAAGCGCGGAAAGACGTGAGTACACACAATTTTTCAAGTTCAAGTTTGTGACGAGCAGGGCGGGCGAGAGCCGTGAGGGAACGGAGGCCGGTGACGCAAGTGATAATGACCGTCAGCTGCGCGCTACACCGGTCTCGTATCTCTCACGGAGGAGCTCCGGAAGCATAAAAGAGGAGCGACGACAGTGAAGGACGAGAGAGGACCAGGCCTGGACTTTATGTTGTGTTTTATTATGTTTGTGTGGGCAGCAGTCGCCGTGAGGAACTGCCGCCCTTTTACTTTCGTTTTATTGTTTGTTTATTTATTTGATTAAACTATGTTGAACGTTCGCCGGTTCCCGCCTCCTTCTTCCCGTTCCTAAGAACTGTGTTACAAAGTTCATCAATGTTAATCTACTAACTCCCCTGACTGCTTTGTCAGACAAAATGGAGGATTCAGGGTTATGATTGGTCAGATCGCCTGTCAATCAAACTGTTTGCGACGTGTCAATTAAGACCAGCTTAGATTGTTTTAAGATTTGCTTTGATCCAGTCTAAAAGTATAGCTTTTTATCAGTGCTGGGCGGTATACCGGTTCATACGGTAAACCGGTTTCAATTTCGAGACCGATATGTATTTTTCAAAATCCGCCCAACCGGTGCCTAGCTGAAACAGCTGCTGTATCTATTCAATGGCCATGAAGCGCTATGAAGAGAGTATAGAGAGCGGACTTCTATTAACTACATACCCTTCTTACACTAATGGAAACAACTTTATAACACAACAATAAATAACTCTCTGTAATACTGAAAATACCATGTAGAGCCATAGGATTTCCACGATGCAGAAACACGGATGAAATGACGGAATCCAGTCACAAGAACTTACTGTATAAAGACAAACGTCACAAAATTTGGCAATTTTTGGATGAATAGATCAAAAGTAGGGCTGTACAATGAATCAGATATCAATACGGACTAGTGTCAATGAATATTAAAGCTAAAATAGACAGCTATTGTAATCTGAAGTCTGTATGAGCGCTGCTTTTTCATCTACAACTACACAAACTGAAGCAGCGTGACGCTCGCGATGATTTCAGTCTGCTGTCTAACTCACTGTACATGAATTATATCTGCAGAGCTGCTCTTAGGGTCACTTTATGAACATTTCACCATTTAATTTGATAAAACTATCCACATTTTTCATATATACACAGGAAGTCAAAGGCCCTGTCAAAATAAAAGTTCGGTATAACTTCAAATAGAAATATTACTATTGTACAATAAAGTGTACTTCGATTAATAGAGATAATAATAATAATAATAATAATAATAATAATAATACCGTTTATAAAAACACACAAACTCAAAAGGTTTTCATTGAAATTGCACAGTAAAAATTAAATAGTTAATTTAAATAATTAAATTAATTTGATTACATTTTAAACTAAATTGATAGCTTTATGAACTGATTTGATTACATTTTTTTAAAATACATTTTTATTTGCCCTTACAATATTTAAATAATAAATAATCCCTGTACTCCTGGCAGTAAAAATGTCAAAATAAAGGTCCACTGAAAAAAAAAAAAAAAGTGATATACAGTGAAACAGCATTTTATACCTTGAGCCAGAATCTTAAAAAAAAAAAAATACTATTTTTATTATTTAAGCCAAAGTTGTGGTGAAGTATCAAGAGTATACTAGAGTGAACATTTATTACTCATCACAACTGGAACCTAAACGAAGGAACACAAATTTCACCTTCAGGCTCCAACAGTCAAACAAACCAAACAACTTCAAACTGCAAGTTCACAGCTAAATTACTGCTAATCTCATTCATTCAACGGGTCTAATAGCTGTACAAGCACTTAAACCAAGGGCAGGACCTGGAGGAAGAACAATATGCTAATAGCACAGTCTTAAGCCGTCCTTGTGTGTGATAAAAGCAAGTTGAAAGCGTGACAGAGTGAGGGATGATGGGAAAGCTGTAAGGCAAAGAGGGCTGTTGAGCGGTGGAGGGAACGGCTGACAGCTGCGAGAGCCTGTTCATGAGCATTACATCATCGCAGGACTTGAAAAGCTGATAGCAATAACCCTGCGGTGTGTTTTTGTGTGTATATTGTGTGGCTTGCATTAGACTTTGAGTCATGCTAACAATACTATCTCTATTACGTCAATGTAAGTTAAGTTACCAGTGAGATTTCATAATGCATTTACTTTTGACTCAATGAATGCTGAAAATTGTCAGTTTTTGTATAAAATGCCTTTTTTTAATGGATTTAATCTCTTTTTTTTAGTATAAATAATTAGATTTCTACATTTCGCCCATGCAAAACTCATAACCACAATGCCAAGACATCTCTATGAAGGTTGCTAGATGGTATTGACCCCAAGACTTAGATCTCTGTGATATTCTGGTTTCTAGAAATTGCTGGATCCGTTCTTCGATGCATGTCTACATTGATCACTTATTTAAGAAGTACACTGTAAAAACCCCAGAGTTAAATCAACTCTGCTCAGATAACATTTGGTCCCTCTCTAAATAGTGTTAAAGTAACACTGAACTAGTGTTGAAGTAACACTCTTCAGAGATTGAATGTCTTTTATCTTCAGTTGATTTCATCTAAGACTGTGGCTGAAGTCAGTTGTAGTTCTTATGATTCTCTATTCTTTAGTGATTCTGCTTGTTAACAGCAGGTGTTCATCATTAATATTCAATCATCGCTTAATTAATTGCTTAATTATTTCATTAACTTTAACTCTGCTTCAGTGTTACTTTAACACTATTTAGAGAAGGACCACATGTTATCTGAGCAGAGTTGATTTAACTCTGGGGTTTTTACTGTGTACAAATGCAGAAGTCAAAGAGAAGCCACAAACATGAATTAAGCTACAATTTAGCAAAGACCTCTTGCATTTTATTCCTTTTAGAAAACCTAACTACTAGAGGTGTAATAGTGTCAAAAGTACCAGTGCTTCAGTACCAAGTCTGCACTTGAAATTGTAAAAATGTGAAGATGCCAGCATTTCCCCCTAGCATTGTTAGATTGAGCAGATTCTGACTAACTTAAAACAGCTCTGATTGGCCATTGTGTTCACGCACTCAACAGATATGTCTGTCATTGGCTACAATGATCAACGCTTCAAAAACATCTTCACAGATACACACGCTCTTCACAAAGCGCTTTCAGTGTGTACACACGAGAGCGTTTCAATCAGAGGATAGACGCCAGCTTTCAAACGCTCCCATGTGTATCTGTGTAAGCGCTCAGTGAACGACGTGTTTTTGAAGCGTTGATCATTGTAGCCAAACACGGACATATCTGTTGAGCGCGTGAACATAAAGGCCAATCAGAGCTGTTTTAAGTTAGTCAGAATCCGCTCAACAGCACTCAAAATCCTGGGATCGTCAATTTGGCACCAAATAACCGTAAACGGTACACAAAAATGATGGTACGTACCTTGGTTTTGAAGTCATGGTTCGGTACGAGGAGGAACACATTCAACACATTCATTTATAATTACAATTTACTTAAGTGAGTGCATATACAGTGCATATATTTAACGAAACGCTCGTCTAGAGATGTGGACACTGAATGACTTGCCTGAGGTAAATGTAATACTACGTAACATTGTTCACAAGCCGTTTTATTGACGTCTTTCCACGGTTGAAACATATGAGCGATTACACGAGGCATGAGATTTTCATTCATGTTTATTTTGTGCTATAACCAGTAGTAAAGAGGAAGGGATGATCGCATTCACTCGCACTCCGTTCGAACTAAGGCACCTATACAGCGATCGGTCACGCCACAAGCATCAAAACATTGAATTTCCTAATCAAATTGACAGAAATTGAAAGATGAGACTTTACGCAAGTAACAAAAGACAAAGCATCTTGCGATTACTGTACGGGAGGTGGGCTATATAATGACTAGTGAAGTTTTATTCATGCTCCAACTGAAACGGCATACATTTAAAGAGCGATCTTGGGATTTGGGATCAAAATCGATTCGTTAAGATGAAGACGTATAAAGCTGGAAGTTTCAAGTTTCAAAAAGACTCGTACTGAAAATTTTCAGAATGAATACGTGTATAGTCACACCCCTACTGACTATCATTGGACAAACCAAATTTAGCGAAGAGAAACACAAACTGGCAAATAAATACCACTTGACACTTCAGATAATAAGATTAGACTTTAAGCAGAAGGATTTGGCAGTGTTTGGGGGCAAAGAATTAGCAGATGCAAGGAACCAACTTAAAATGCAATGTTAAACCATAAATTTTTCAGGAAGCATTTCATGCTAAGAGCCTTAAAGGTCAGTCAGTTGACATCATGCATCCAAAATGAGGGGGGGAAAACACACCAGGTAGAACTGTTAAGATAAAATGACTAATCAAACTTGAGTGAGCCAGAAGCTCCTTCTCAGACAAGCCTTAAACACCAGATGCTTGGAGATTAAACCCATGTATTTCAGGGAAGCTTGAGTGGTCTGGTACACTAAGGGTAACTTGCAGCCCCCGCTGAGCTAAGAAGCCTCTGGCGTACACCCCGCTTTAGTTTGGGTTTCTATAAATAACCATTCAGACTCGAAGGCTAATCTTTTCGTGATTGCAGAGGTCAATATAATCGAGAAGGAAAATGTTTGGCAACAGCAAAAAACATCCATGCATGTCGGTTTGTTGAAAGTAGAAGTATAGAACGGCCAAACCATCCAAGAACATTGTTAAAAATACAATTTATCTGATATTTAAAGTGCAATAAAAGCAACAAAACAATCTCGATCTTAAATATTCTGACCAAGAGAAGCAACGATGCGCCTTTCAATCAGAAATGTAAAATGCAAAAAATATTGTAAAGCGCATAAATTATGAATTTAACACTTGTATGACTTGTATGATATTGACTTGACTTGAACTTGTATGATATTGACTTGACTTGAACTTGTATGATTCTAAAATAATTCAAATTTTTCATTTCCTAATATACAAATCGCCTAAATTGACATCATGATAAACTCAAAACGATGTAAACAGACATTCCCATAACTCCACCAGACTAATACATACATCAACACACAGAATCAATTGGTATACAAACCCCAACCAATCCTTACTAAACTATGATCAACGAACGCATATGCAAATCGTATGTAATATGTCAAACAATGACTATTGACTGACTCGTTCATGGGATTTGAAGCATCATTTGTTCAACTTATGCCGAAACATGAATATACAAGAGTGCCAGGACAGGCCAATCTATAGTCATATAGTGCATTAAGAGCTAGCATTTTTCCTCAAGTTGAACGCAAACTTACTGAGACGTAGCCGGATACCAAGCCAACTTCTGGGAGGTGATTTGTGAAGAACTGGATGCATAATCCACTTGTTGGGTACCATGTTGTGTGCCTTTACTCTACGTCCTCTGCGTTGAGGTAGAAATCCACAGTGAAACAGCTGGTGGAGGGGTCACCAGCGGTCAGATCCAACTCCTGCCGTGATGATTGGAGAATGAACACAACTTTTACAGCCAGGGGCATCCATCCCAGATGGGACACATCACCCAAATTTGGGTAAGCATCTAATTGTCAATATTACAACCAGATTTGTGAAGAGAAGTTGAAATGAGATCTACACCCCTGGCAGTTTTTACCTCTTTAATCAAACTCGGATAACCTGAAGATATATATAAAATACAATGACTGTTACTTCAAACAGACCAGACTTTCAATGGAAATTAGCTACTGCATCTGGTGCACGATAAATATAACTCATTTTAATATGAAAAACATTCATTTTTTGAATTAAATGTAATGCTGATATATTTTTTGCTTGGATTAAAGTTAAAAATGTCAACATGGTACAACTGCCCAGAAAAATCTCCAACAAAAAGGTTGAAATACTTACAAAAACAAGTATATATATATAATAAATATATTTATAAATAAATAATATATATTATTATATTATATAAATTATAATTATATATATATATATATATATTTTTTTTTTTAAGTTGTCAATCACACATTTTAAAAGATGCAATGAAAGTATTTGAGTACAAGAATGTTACAGCACTTTACATTTCAGAGCCATTATATCTAACTTTCATTAAAAAATGGTATGAAAAGAGTTTTTAAAAATGTATGAAACCAACATAAATGAACATTTTAAGAACTTGTAACGTGTTTTAAATGCAATTTCCCTTTTTTATTTCATTAAATGTTACTGATCTGATTCACATTTGCTCTGCATGCGCAAATTAAATGCAGATCCAGGTTGCACACTTCAAACAGGCCTGATTTGGTTTCCTTTGATCTCTAGAATTGTTGCATTGTAATTTCAATGGCTCGGCGCGCGTGCACACGCATCTGAGCGATTGATACATGGACTGCAACATGACCAATTAGATAAACAGTGATCGCATTCGATTCACTGCATTATTGATTCATATCGAAACTCACTACTAACTAACCTGTTGCATTGAAAAGCTTCATGATCGACCCGCAGAGCGAAAACAAGCTCGTCCATTCAGCACTTCAAATTCACTCCAATGTCGCTTTTATCCCTGCAGAAAGGAGTCGAATCTACCGCGCCACCTCTGTCTTCTGTAAATCCATGCTTGAGGAAACAGGACTGGCGATTGTCAACGTGAAAGTTTCTCGCTGCTTTGTCTGGAGCTGCTCTCTCTACTCTGTTTCAGCCGTGGAAAGCGTTTTCCATTCATTCAAATCACCTTTAGTCAAGAGATGCACTGCCTGCGTTCATCCGCTAGAGGCGCTCGAGAGAGACTAGTGCACAGTGTATGTAGTTTATTTTAACTCGATTTATTTTTCTATCTGGCTCGTATTCTTTATCGTACTCACTTTTTAGTTTCTCTCAATACTGAAATATTTTATGTTCTTATGTAAACCTGGATATATTATCAATTTTTGGACATTTATAAGTGAAATATTCAGTATGTTTACAAAATGATGTGACTTTTTGTGCATGTTAAGGTTCATACACTTGAATACACTTGTGAATATTTGGCTCCACCTGCTGGGCATCATGAGCATCTTCAAATGTCTCCACACGTGCGAGTAGGTCCATCTGGATGGTGTTATTGCCTCTATGAATCAATGTTGAAGCTTTCACAGGTGATTGTGATGAATAAATTTAAATAAGTTCATATAATAAATAACAAACAGTTGCCTAAGTATCGGTGAGCATGTCAGGAAGACTTCTCTTGAGATTAAAGAATAATTTAAGAATAAACATAGAAGTATGTTGGTTACTGGCATCCATAAGACAGGTTTTAAATTTTGCATTATTTACATTTTTCTTTCAGAAAACAAGAAAAAAATATCTTATGTCTTTTGCATTATCTAGTAGCATCTGGAATTCGGGATTTAAAGGTGCACTATGTAGTTTTTCCGTCCGCTGCAGGTCACCAATTCAAAACAAAGGCGTAGCTTGATGATGTCAATTTTGAGCGCGGAATCATGGGACATGTGGTCTTCACCTCACAGCCGGTGGAAAAGAATCGGGATGGGATTCGGGCAGAAATCATGTTCATGTTACTGTAGTATGAAGCAGAGCAGGAGCGAGTGTTGTGGAGCTGAACGAGACACTGGAGCGATTGTTAATGAGAGACGAACGCGACACACGCCTCGCAAGCAGCGGGACTTTTATTATGACACAGTCGCCGCTTCCGCTTTTCCGGTCATGAGTATGAGGAAACACAGCTCTGTTTATCATATTAGACACATTTCGGTGTGTTGAAAATGATGTTATAACGTTTCTCTGAGCGTTCGCTCGCCGGTTGCTGTGAGACATCGATTTCAGAATATCATATTAAATGCTGGATGGCTTGTGTTGATAAATGGCATGCAATTAATTTAGTATTGTATGATGGAGAAAATTCTGTATTACTGTTAAAATAAAGCATCTGATTACACTATGTTAGCTACTTGACAAAAGTGTTTTTCTCTGAGGCATGGTAAAACATGGTACTAGCGGAAAATCAAGAAAATTAGATTTAAACAACGTGTTGAGCTATATTATAATAATTTTTTTTCTGTCTGTAAATGTATCAAAACAGATATTCCCTTGTCTATGTTCCCACATGTAATATATATTAAAGCAGTGTCTCCATGGTTTCTACAAAATAAAACCGGAAGCCGAGGTTAAAGCGGGTATGACGCTATTTACAGACAAATTGCGATTTTTACATGATTTACAAATAGTTGGAAACATTTGGAATGTTGTAAGTTCAACTGAACAAAATATATAACACTGATCTAGTGATTTTGGATATTTTTCTGCAAAATTTTTATATATTGCAGCTTTAAGAATTTTTAACATTAGCATTTTCTGCCTTGTAGCGCCATCTGCTGGTCATCACGTGATACACATCATTGATGTCGCTGACGGACCCTGAATGATATTCACTCCTAAAATTCTCTCTCAGAAGCAAGATGTTTGAGACTAGAGTTAGTAATGAAGCTAATATGTGGGGAATTTGACGATTGCCAGCTTCATAGGTTACTTAAACTCATGAAGAATTTTATCAAATACACGAAAGCTTAACAATGTGAACTTAATTATGTTCATATGATTAATTAGCTAAATATATTTGAGTTATCAACCGTGTTCACAAAACATCTAAAAGCTAAAAGTAGCTCCTAACTTGCCGATTTAGGAGAAACTCTTACAAATAATGGGCGTGTCAGTCCTAATTTTAGGACTCCTACATTTTTGCTCTAAGAGCATTTTAGCGCTAAAAATATAGCTCCTAAATCTGTGAAACGTTAAGAGTAGTCAAGAGGACTCCTAAGTCACTAAGACCAAATAGGCTGTTGCTACTAATCCGCATCATCAATCTGCCCAAAGACCCTGTAAATGACTTAAAGTCTTTGTTGGTATAAAAAGTCAGAATTCTGAGATATAAAGTCACAATTCTGACATAAAAAGTCAGAATTCTGAGATAAAAAGTCAGAATTCTGAGATATAAAGTTAGAATTCTGAGTTATAAAGTTAGAATTCTGAGATAAAAAGTTAGAATTCTGAGATAAAAAGTTAGAATTCTGAGATATAAAGTCGCAATTCTGAGATAAAAAGTCAGAATTCTGAGATAAAAAGTCTGAATTCTGAGATATAAAGTCGCAATTCTGAGATAAAAAGTCACAATTCTGAGATATAAAGTTAGAATTCTGAGATAAAAAGTTAGAATCTTGAGATAAAAAGTTAGAATTCTGAGATATAAAGTTAGAATTCTGAGTTATAAAGTCAGAATTCTGAGATAAAAAGTCACAATTCTGAGATATAAAGTTAGAATTCTAACATATAAAGTCAGAATTCTGAGATAAAGTCAGAATTTTGAGATATAAAGTCGCAATTCAGAGATAAAAAGTCAGAATTTTGAGATAAAAAGTCAAAATTCTGAGATATAAAGTCGCAATTCTGAGATAAAAAGTCAGAATTCTGAGTTATAAAGTCGGAATTCTGAGATATAAAGTCGCAATTCTGAGATAAAAAGTCACAATTCTGAGATATAAAGTTAGAATTCTGAGATAAAAAGTTAGAATCCTGAGATAAAAAGTTACAATTCTGAGATAAAAAGTCACAATTCTGAGATAAAAAGTCACAATTCTGAGATATAAAGTCGCAATTCTGAGATAAAAAGTCAGAATTCTGAGATAAAAAGTCTGAATTCTGAGATATAAAGTCGCAATTCTGAGATAAAAAGTCACAATTCTGAGATATAAAGTTAGAATTCTGAGATAAAAAGTTAGAATCCTGAGATAAAAAGTTAGAATTCTGAGATATAAAGTTAGAATTCTGAGTTATAAAGTCAGAATTCTGAGATAAAAAGTCACAATTCTGAGATATAAAGTTAGAATTCTAACATATAAAGTCAGAATTCTGAGATAAAAAGTCACAATTCTGAGATAAAAAGTCGCAATTCAGAGATAAAAAGTCAGAATTTTGAGATATAAAGTCAGAATTTTGAGATATATAGTCAGAATTCTGAGTTATAAAGTCGGAATTCTGAGATAAAAAGTCACAATTCTGAGATAAAAAGTCACAATTCTGAGATATAAAGTCACAATTCTGAGATAAAAAGTCAGAATTCTGAGTTATAAAGTCGGAATTCTGAGATAAAAAGTCAGAATTCTGAGATATAAAGTTAGAATTCTGAGTGATAGAGTCAGAATTCTGAGATAAAAAGTTACAATTCTGAGATATAAAGTCAGAATTCTGAGTTATAAAGTCAGAATTCTGAGATAAAAAGTCACAATTCTGAGATAAAAAGTCAGAATTCTGAGTTATAAAGTCGGAATTCTGAGATAAAAAGTCAGAATTCTGAGATATAAAGTTAGAATTCTGAGTGATAGAGTCAGAATTCTGAGATAAAAAGTTACAATTCTGAGATAAAAAGTCAGAATTCTGAGATAAAAAGTCACAATTCTGAGATAAAAAGTCACAATTCTGAGATATAAAGTCGCAATTCTGAGATAAAAAGTCAGAATTCTGAGTTATAAGTTAGAATTCTGAGATAAAAAGTCACAATTCTGAGATAAAAAGTCAGAATTCTGAGATAAAAAGTCACAATTCTGAGATAAAAAGTCACAATTCTGAGATATAAAGTCGCAATTCTGAGATAAAAAGTCAGAATTCTGAGTTATAAGTTAGAATTCTGAGATAAAAAGTCACAATTCTGAGATATAAAGTTGCAATAATCTTTTTTTCAGTGGCGGAAACGGGCTTCCATAGAATATGGCAACATTTGTATTTTAAAAACTTTATCTGAATATGGCAACATGATACCTCATTCTACAATATAATTAAATCGCTGTCAGAGACTCCTCCCATCAGCCAATCACTGTGGACGTAGTTAGTAAGCGTGTTGACATCATCCATAGCAATGAGATAAACCCCGCCCTTTCTCTTAGCTTAAGAAAAACTGAAAGAAAACTTTTGTAAAAGTTTGTCTCAGCAGCTTTGTCAATAGATTTTAAGAGAAAACTCTTAACTAAGAACTTTGACTGCCATTTAGGAGAACTCTTAAAACAATGTTTTGTTAATACAACCCCAGGACTTATTACCCAGTTTTAGTAAGAATCACAATGTGTAATTTAATGTAAACAAAAAAATAGCCTACATTTCTTCAGTGGTCATGCCAACTGTGACCAATAAGTATATTTTCATTCTTGTAAAAAAAAAAAAAAAAACAGTTTTTAGCAGGGAGCTGAATGTTTGGCTTCGCTAATCTTAATTCAAGTTCTTCTCCAAAAATCATGTCGCTAAAATCATTGCAAGATATGTGTACAAAAAAGGGGAAGACAGCAAACATGTTCACACATTTATATCCCAGCATCATTTCCCACACAAAGAAACGTCACATCTATACAGCGTAAGTAAATAATGTATATTCCAATAAGATGAGCAGGGCTAACCATGACTAGTATTTATAGCCTTTCACTGAAAAATAAACTAAAAATGAAAATTCTGTCATTAATTCCTCTCCCTCATGTCGTTCTACACCTGTAAGACCTTTGTTCATCTTCAGAACATAAATTACGATATTTTTTATCAAATCTGATGGCTCAGTGAGGCTTGCATTGACAGCAAATTAATTTACACTTTCAAGGCCCAGAAAGGTAGTAAAGACACATTTAAAGTAGTCCATGTGACTACAGTGGTTCAATCTAAATATTATGATGAGAATACTTTTTGTGCAACAAAATAACGACTCAATTCAACAATTTCCAGAG
Source organism: Zacco platypus (assembly GCA_038088235.1). Taxonomy (NCBI): domain Eukaryota; kingdom Metazoa; phylum Chordata; class Actinopteri; order Cypriniformes; family Xenocyprididae; genus Zacco; species Zacco platypus. The sequence continues at coordinate 10,959,731 of CM076067.1, forward strand.
CACGACGCATGCATGGGGTGATGTGAGATACATGTGTCGTCTCATCGTCTCAATTATCCAAACTTTCAAGCTGTGGCATGACAATATCACAATTGATGCAGCACACGCTCTTGCAAAAAAAAAAAAAAAGAATTATAAATGCAGGACTGAATGTAATTGTTAAATAATCATTTATACATGTCAGAACGGCAGCTCCTGCGTCCTCACCACACGCATGTGAACTGATACGGAAGAGATGAAATTGTTGAATAAAGTTGTTATTTTGTTTTTTGGTGCATAAAAAGTATTCTCATCGCTTCATAAAATTAAGGTTGAAGCACCGTAGTCAGTGTCGAACCGAAATAGTAACGTGATATTTTATAAGACAGAAAACAAACAGAGCACTGAATGAGGTTATAACGATGCTGATGTAAGACTGAAAATATCCAAAGATATTTTAAAAATAAACAAAGACATTGGCTTTGCTGTTTCAGTCCCCTCTGTCATAATACAAGGGCCATTTGGGAACACACAAAGGAGCTGATAGTGATCAAGGCCTGTAGGTCAGATGCCTGTGCATCGAGGGTCTATGAATTGTCACACCTTCAGTACAGTGGGGGAAGTTTTACCTCTGATTGGTCAGTTTGAATGTCTCACATTTGGGTTTCAGTCACATGGTCAAGGAAAAGGATAAAAGAAGATTGCATCTATTGCTCTGTCTCTTCTTTTATGCTCAGCTTCTTTCTATGCTCTGCTTTCTTGCGGTCTCTTTCTTTTGACTCTCTTGCTCTCTTCTTTTGCTCTCTTACTTGGGCACTCTCTGTCCTTCTCTCTCTCTCTCTTTTTCTTTCTCTTTCTTTCTATCTCTCAGGTAACTTTTTACATACATGCTGGGTACGATTAATGGTATAAGTTTTTTATCATCTCATCTATTTTGTAATCATTTTAAGTGTAACCATAAACCAATATATTGTCATTAAACTCTTTCACTACAAATTATGTGCTAACTAGTTCTGATTTGGTATTAACTTTGATATGTTACCTATTGCAATTTAATATTGTCACATTATAGCAACGCTCTCCCACATATTTAGCTATTATAACTGTGCTTATTTCCGTCGTATAAGTGGTATAAGTAGCAGTGGGTGGAAATAGACAAGAAATGTACAGTTTTCTACCATCTTACTGATAATATTTCTTAAGTCAATCGGCAACCCTGCAGCTTGAACACCTGTAGGAGAACCACCCTTACACTGACATGAAAGCAGATGAAAACAATGAGGTAGAGGACCCAAATACAGTTTATTACAATGGTGATAATCAAAAAAACATGAAACATGTACCATGAGTTAGTCCAAGACATTAAACAAAATAAACATGAACTGGAGAATTGACTAGAAACCATAATCCTGGAACATGGAACACCATTCAAACTTCAATGAATGACAAAGTAACATGGCAAATATTAGGGCTTAAATACAGGGAATGTACAGCCCTCTCACTATCATTACCCACGACTGAGATGCCCTTGAGCAAAACACCCAACCCCGAAAATTGAACACCATACTTGGCCACATGTCACATCACATAATGACTACGAGGAACCAATCAGAAAGTGACTCATAAACGGGAAGCACAGGACATGATCACATGATGGCCCGGGAAACACAAAATAAAAGAAATGAAAACATAAAAGTGAACCAAAACCCAAAACAGATATGACAGAGGTGGATATTTAACAGCAATCCATTACAAAACAGAACTTGCAAATGTCTTCTGTCATTAGTCAACGATGAATCTGCGCTGTTGGGTGTGCAGCTTGTGAATGACTCTGTGCTGCAGAAAAAGATTTATATCCAAAACAGAGGAAACATAAGAGCATAAGAGCATATGGCCAAATGTTTTAGATGCAGGACCTGTGCCCCACACATGGAAAGCTAGAAACGCAGTGTGCACAGGTGCTAGGGCATAACCTTATGGTTTAAGGTTTCAGACAGCAGCACTTATAGGGAGTTGTTCAAATTAATATGCACAGTGCCAGCAGAAAAATGTGGATGAACTTGGATTTGTCTAAGTAAGGTGTGGTTGTCAGACTTAATATTTGGAATACCTCATGAAAAACACACATTTGATGCATGACATTTGAAACTTGCAGCAGACAAAGAAGCATCATCATTTGTGATTTTAAAAACAAAATCAGGAATGTTTTTGTTTTTTCTGAAGATTCTTTGGCTAATTTAATTAAACACTTCTGATTGGTCATTATTTGCGAAATAGAAAAGAATAGAAATAGGCCTACTTGTGATTGGCTACTCAACACTGCAAAAATGTTGTAAACAGACACATTTGCAGCGCCGTTGAACGTACATGACACAAAATATAACGCTATAATGTTGCATGCAGCAATATAACTACATTAATCCTGCAATAAAAATATAGCCTAGAATTTTGTGTTGAACTGACCAGGCATGATGAGGAAGGTTTTGATTTTGCTCTCTGTGAGGCTGACTTGCGTGATTAGATGCAACGGCGCCGTATGTGACTGAACTAGACAGCCTGTTGTAAACTCATGAAGAGCTGATCACAAAATGAACACATAAGTGAATACATAACATGAAAAACAAAGCGATTTTTCTGAGTTCATACACAATGTTCAATATTATCACAGTGTTTTAAGAAGAACATTGTGTAACAATGAAAATGATACGTTTCTGCAGTGGTCATGGTTACAGCGAGTTGATCACATGCGTGGCTTTAAACAGGGTAAACAAGAAAAGCGTGTCTGAATGTTTACGTCTCTTAATCCTCCAAAAACGAAACCGAGGCTGTAAGTCTGAATGATTCACTTTTACAATGAAAGCACAGCATGTTTTAATCTTTAAATTGCTAGTGTCTCTGTAACGGAGGGCCGACCTAAGGTGTTTGAGGTGAGTCTCAAACCCATGTCTGCCAGTCTGGGAAAGCTACTTCCCTACCTCTGGTCTACTGGGGAAGACAATATTCAGAAGACCCACATTCAGTCGAGAGATAAACAAGGAGGCTCTGATCGCTCAGAAGTAGGCAGTCTTTACTTGAAGTTAGTTTGTTCATACAAACAAAAGAGCAGTCATAACTTTACAAACAAAATATAAAGTAGGCCAAAGGGCATCAGAGAACCGTTACTTAACTTCTTAGAGAACTCAGGTAATCCACACAAGGTTTGCTCAAGACTGAACACAGCTCAATGAAATTAAGTAAACTAAATAAACTTAATTAAGACTAAACACAGGTGGACCAAATTAACTTGATTACCAGTCTTAACAAAAAGAGTTCAGCGCCAAAGCTGGGGAACAATAGTCTGTTAAGGGGGGGGGAAGAAAAGGAAGGAGAGGGAAGAAGGGGGAAGAAGGGAAAAAGAGGGGAAAAAAAGAGAAAAAAGGGAAAAAAAAGAGAAGAAAAGAGAATAGAGGGAATTTTGTGCCTTTCTCCTCTAAAAGTAATATTTTTGAGAGTCTGTGTACAATAAGTTATTTTAAAAACATTTGTTTTTCTGTTTTCCTGTACATTTATATGGTAGAAAGGTTGATCACAAGGTGGTCAGTTCGAATCCCACTGTTGCCAGAAATTAAGGTTGTTACTCAATGATGTAAATTAGTGAGTTTTATTAGTAAAAATCACGTAAATGGTGACCATGTTGTTGCAATTATTTCTGCTATGCCATTTTGTTATATAAGTGAACATTGTATTAATGATATATTACTGATTCTTGATATTTACAATTCTGAGTTTGTGCACTTATAATTTTAAATATATTTCTGCTCCAGTTGTTTTCTAAACATTATATTAATCCTATAAATATAACATAAAGCATCATGATATTACAATATTTTTCACAAATGCCTAATGAAAGTTTGGAATGATACTATAGCAAAGCAAAACACAAAGAGAGACAGTTATTTAATCATGACCAAACTTTTATTGTCAAACAACCATAGCCAATCATTCATTAATTCCTTGATTCATTCACATTTTAATTCTTTTAGTCATTATTTTGCATGTGCATAGGAACAGAAAACAGAACAATACACATAAAGAAAAACTTTAAAATGTCCACGCCTCTGGTGTATTCTTTGCAAGTGCAAAAGAACAGTAAAAACACAGAACTATACACATAAATAAAACTCTCCAGTGTCCACGGCTCTTGTTAAGTCTTTGCAAGTGCAAAAAAGAAGAAAAAACTATACGCATAAATAAGAGGGTTTTTTTTATTATTTGTTTTTTATGTGTGTAAAAATGTGAATGGCCTGACTGTTCAGTCTGCATGAGCCATTCTGAAGTTGGTGGGCTGTAGATCCTACCAAACAAATAAATAAGTAATCATTAATTACAGATAGAACATTCACCATTGACAAACTAGGAGGGGGCCTCAGGAATGTCCTTGGAGCAGGGGCCGTGCCTGAAGCTTCAGACTGCGGAGGTGCGGCAGAAGACAGAGTGGAAGCGGCAGTGGCAGGCTGCTGAAACAACAGCAGAAGGGCATAAAATGTAGTGAAACAGCATTTTAACAGATATGTGATGCAACATTAAATGTCATTTTCAAATAGATCATCTTACTGGTGTGGAATCCACAGTTGCATGGTCCCTTCAAAGAGGGTGGTCTGTCCATGGGCCTGCATGGGGCATTTCTCAATCTGAAAAGATTAGAGTTGTAATTTTCTGATATTGTCTGCACCATTGTCAGGTGACCTGCATACTACATACTGCGTAATGAGATACAGGTAACTTTGCTTTACCTTCTGATAGAGGTCGTACCACTTCTGCTGCCTTCGGGATGATCTATTTCCTCCTCCAGAAGACCAAACTCCAGAGCCGGCTAAAGCCCTCAACCTCGCTATCCACTCGCCATCTCCCATTTCCTTTCTTTGGCTTTGTGCTCATCTAAACATAACATGGAAATAATAGTAAACAAGTGTGTTTTTGCAAGTACTGGACAACTACACTTTTCTTTTTTCCCCCCATAAAACTATAATGATACAACTATAAAATGGTAACACTTTATTTTAGGGACTTTTAACTAGTTGCTTATTAGCATGCATATTACAAGAATGTTGACTGTTTATTAGTAATTATTAAGCTCATATTAATGTCTTATTCTGCATGACCATATTCTACATTCATAATCCTACCCTAAACTTAACAACTAACTTACTAACTATTAATAAGAAGTAAATAAGGTGTTTAATATGTGAAAAGTCATAGTAAATAATGAACAGTGATGCCGGTAACGCGTTACTCTAATCTGACCACTTTTTTCAGTAACGAGTAATCTAACGCATTACTATTTCCAAACAAGTAATCAGATTAAAGTTACTTAACCAAGTCACTGTGCGTTACTATTTTTGTCATTTTCCTTAATAAAAATATATATTTATTTCTTCTTGCATCTCGGGGAGTGAAGTCACGTATGCGACAAGTCACGTTTTCAGCGACACCACGCAGCGACACAAACGTAAACAATGGAGGGAGGCGAGAGATGTGCGTTTTCTAGATGGAAATATAGTCACTATTTTGAGTTTGTGTCAGCTAAAGATGACAACATTAAGGTCCGTTGTACACTCTGTGCTAGCGGCGACAAAGTGTTATCTAGCTACAAAAACACTACGTCGAATTTGAAAAAACATTTGGAGTCGCAGCACTGCACAGTCAAACTTATAGAGCAAGTCACACCAGGTGATGAGAAGCAGAGAGCAGGAGGTCCCCGACCACCCAAACAACAAAAGCTGGACTTCGGTGCAAAACCAGTAAGTGGGGGAGAGTTGAAGAAGTTAGTCGGGCAGTTTGTTGTGGAGGAAATGCTGCCATTAAATACGGTTGACTCGCCCTCGTTTCGTGCCATAATAAACAAGATCCCTACCACTGTCAATGCCGCGCTGCCTCACAGAACAGCTTTTTCTTCTTACATGGAGGAGGAGTATGCAGTGATGGAGAGAAATCTGAAGGCAGCGCTGAAAGAGGTCGACTTTGTGTCAACTACCGCGGATATTTGGACTGCTAATAACAGAAGTTATATGGGAGTAACGCTCCACTGGATTAGTAGATCCACATTAGAGCGCAACAAGGCTGCATTGGCATGTAGGCATTCTGTAGGCATTGGCACATCTGCCAGCCAAGGCGAGATGGACTTTTTCACTGTTGAGGCAGAGCCAGAGGAGACCTATTCTGCAGAAAATGAAGTCATGGACTACCTGAGGTCAGCATATGACCTTCAGATTCTGCATCAGTTTTCAAACATAAAGAACATTTTCTTGAAATATAACACTCCAACCCCATCAAGTGCTCCTGTGGAGCGGCTTTTCAGTCTGGGAGGTTTGGTGCTCACTCCTAGAAGAAATAGACTTTCTGACAAAAGGTTTGAGAAGCTTCTGTTAATGAGGTACAACCACTGGTTTACTCGCCCCACTCCACTGTTTCACTCATAACATGGGATTACAAAATAAGATTTGGCCAAAGTAACAAAAGTAAAGAAAACATGATATAAGCTTACATGTGGTGTTACACACTTGTTTTGTTTTGTTTTGTAAAACCACTCCTTGATGGTCAAGAAATTTTATAGTCTTTTTCTTTATTTTATTATTTTATTAAAACAAGTATTTATGTTAAGTGAAGTCAAGAAAGACTTTTATTTTTTATTAAAACAAGTATTTATGTTAAGTCAAGAAAGACTGCCTTTATTTTTTGTAAAAACATGTATTTTTTCAGGAAATAGTTTTTAAGTTCAACTTTAATTGTCAGGAGATAGATTGTTGATGTTACTGTTAAAAATACACTTCCAATAAAGTGAGTGTTGGCAAAACCGGTTGTCATTTTTATGTTGTCGGCAGCTGATGAATGTAACTAATAAAGTAACTTGTAAAGTAACTTAGTTACTTTTAAAATCAAGTAATCTGTAAAGTAACTAAGTTACTTTTTAAATCAAGTAATCTGTAAAGTAACTAAGTTACTTTTTCAAAGTAACTGTGGCAACACTGATAATGAATACATGTTCCCTACACTAAAGTGTTACCAAACAAATTCATTGAAACAAAACTGCAAGCTAAATAAATGATGGTAAATTAACCATGGTTTTACTACAAATAAAAATTAAAAACCATGGTTCATATAGTTAAACATTTGTTACACTAGCCATAGTTTAACCATGGTATTCATAGTAAAAACTGTGTTTATACAAATGGACTTCAATCCACCAATAAAAAAAAACATGGTTACTACACTTTTACCATATTAAAACCATGGTTATTATAAAGGATGACAATATCTACAACTATAACTCTGTTTTTTTTATACAAACCGAACTCCAAGCGACTAAATGGTGTTTAAAATGTTAGATGACATGCAACTCGTCATAACGTGACCACAGTTTATGAACACAAACATTTTTACCATAGTAAAACCACGTAACCATCGCGACAGACAGATCTAACCAACAGAACACGGATTCATACTAACATCTCACAAAATAAAGTCTTAACATGAAGTTAATGAGGATTTCATTCAAAATGAAGCTGAAAAAAAGTTAGGTTATAGAACTAGCGATTACTAAAAGGAGACACTCGACAAAACAATTTTGTTTACAGATGAAACGTAACAAATATATTGTAGTATATTGAGTATTTTTCTTTTTTTTTTTCTTTTTTTTTTTCAACTTTCAATATACAAACATACAATAACATTTAACATAAGAAAGAGAAAGAACAAACAAACAAACAACAACAACAACAACAAAAAAATAGATTGGGGATACATATAACAGATCTTACATCACACATGGTAGCGTATTAAATTCTGCAAATGACTTTTTTCAATATAAGAGATGTTTTTATACATTTCTTGTTTCTGTTGGTTGAAATTAAAGAGTCATAAAATATTTCAAGGTCTTTACAGAAGAAATTAAATGAGGGTGTAATAGACATTACATTAGCTTTATGTATGTGAAACTTCCCAAGAAGAACTTTAATTAACTTTAAAGTATTATCAATTATATCATTGCCAGTATTACAGTCCAAGAAGATGATCATAGATTCATCTATTTTAACTATTTTGTAGAATGTATCAAAAATCATCATAGAAACCCGTTTCCAAAAGTCTTCTGAATATTTACAATTGCAAAATAAATGTAACGGAGTATTTTTCTGTTCAGTGTCGTGATCCAATCTCACACAGTAAAGAGCAGGGGTGCCCACCAATGGCTGGGAGAGTCATTACATGAGTGAGCAGACAGCGCACCCTAGCGGTTTGGAGAGTCATTGCAAGAGGAGTCTTACAGTCTCATATTACACTATCCTCATGTTTTCTGGATTTGCTCGCGGCTGCTGCATCCAGGGCCGGTTCTAGACATTTGGAGGCCCTAGGCAAAATTTATTTTGGAGGCCCCCCTCCTAATAAAACATTAGAAACAAATATCATTTCTTATCTTTATAACATCTGTTATTAAAATTTATATATTTTATTTTTATATGTCAATATTAACAAAGGTAATCTCTTATTTGTATGTTGGGGATGCTATCATGTGTGTTTTGTTTGTTTGTTTGATTTGTTTTTTTGTAGCAATTTGTTCAGTAATTTATGTACAGTAGCCTAACACACTCTACAGGGCTACAGTAAAATTCAGTAAATGAACATCATTCCTTAATCAATTTGTGGACGGGATTTCCCCCTCCTATTAATTTATTGCTGTGGCATAAATACCTCAAATATGCGCTATTCACTCTTAAAAATAAAGATTCCAAAAGGGAGTTTTTACAGTGATTCCATAAAAGAACCATTTTTGGTTCTCTGTAGAACCTTCCAGTGAACAGTTCTTAATGGAACCCATTTTGTTTTTCTTAGTGTGAAGAACATTCTAAAAGAATCTAAATAAACTTTTCCACAGTAAAGAACCTGTTATGGAAAGGTTCCATGGATTTTAAAGGTTCTTCATGTAACCTCAGATTCCAATAAAGAACCTTTATTTTTAAGAGTGTATAAGCCTACACAAATCAACTACTAGTGAAAGTGACAGAAACAAACTACTAAGCAGAAATAGGCCTACTTAATTACTTCATAAAATTGTACACTTATTTTTTTCATTAAATATAACAACAATATTTATGTTTTGAAAACTGAAAATAAGTATTATGTTAGAGCAGTAATGCAGAATTTAAAAGATTCAGAGGTACTTTTTGAAACAAAAAAAACCCCACTCTAGTGCTGAAATGTTCTAGCTCTTTGACTTTGAATACAAACTTGATGATAGTTAGTTCACCCCAAAATTAATGTCGTTCATGTCGTTCCACACCTGTAAGACCTTCATTCATCTTCAGAACACAAAATTAAAATGTTTTTGATAAAATCTGATGGTTCAGTGAGTCTTGCATTGACAGTAAATTAATTTACACTTTTAAGGCCCAGAAAGGTAGTAAAGACACATTTAAAATAGTCCATGTGACTACCTTGTGTTCAACCTTAATGTTACTGAAGGGGTGGATTCTGGAATCCACTGCTGCTTCAATATATATGTTTTGAGTGATTTATCATGAAGTTATTAATCAACATTTATCGTTCTAAATATTAATTATTTGAATAACTTCAGCTTATATTAAAACATTTATTTTCATTTTCAAACACTATAAAATAATGATGTATATTGTCTGTACCTCTCACTGAGAGAAAAGCACAACTTATCAGTATTTTTGGGGAAGTTTCCAGTTCAAAGCAGAGCTCAGATCAACTTCAGCCTTGAAGAAGCTCTGAATCATGTGTGTCTTTGTATGTGCGCTCAGTGTTCTGTACAGGTCCTTTATTATAGGCTACTGGTGGACAATTGACACTCTGAGACCTGTCGACGCCTTGTCCTGATCTAGAGGGACATTCTGTCCCTAAGTTCAGGGTCTGATCGTCAGCATTATGATGGAAGGAGATGTGCTTCTGACTATCTGTCCATGTGTGGAAAATTACCAGTTTTGTCTAGTTTTCTAAACCAATCAGAATCTTAGTAATGATGTAGTTAGTGGACTCTGTTAGAGTATAATTGTTGTGGAAATGTGAATGTACAGAGAGAGAGAGAGAGAGAGAGAGAGAGAGAGAGAGAGAGAGAGAGAGAGAGAGAGAGAGAGAGAGAGAGAGAGAGAGAGAGAGAGAGAGAGAGAGAGAGAGAGAGAGAGAGAGAGAGAGAGAGAGAGAGAGAGAGAGAGCGGCCTACGAACTCCTTGTGAGACTTGAATCTGCTTCTGCTAATGAAACTGCAAACTATTCTTCAGTAAAATTTTCTTCAATTTATTTTTTTTTAAAACTCTGACTCCGGGTCTTCATTTATCATAACTGGTCTTCTGGGTCTTTAACTGTATAAATCCCCGACATTATGAAGCGACGAGAATACTTTTTGAGCGCCAAAAAAACTAAATAATTTTGTTTCACACCTGTAAGACCTTCATTCATCTTTGAAACCCAAATTAAAATGTTTTTGATGAAATCCGATGGTTCAGTGAGGCTTGCATTGACAGCAAAATAATAATATAATTATAATAATTATAATAATTTACACTTTTAAGGCCCAGAAAGGTAGTAAAGACATATTTAAAATAGTCCATGTGACTACCTTGTGTTCAACCTCAGCCTTAAACAAAATAATGACTTTATTAAACAATTTCCTCTGTTCGGTATCAGTCTCTGAAGCGGTTCACGAGAGCATGGCGCACGCATGTGGTGATGTGAGATCCATGTGTCGTCTCAATTATCCAAACTTTCAAGCTGTGGCATGACAATATCACAATCGATGCAGCACACGCTCTAGGAAAAAAACAAAAAAAGCAAATTATAAATCCAGGACTGAATGTAGTTAAATAATCATTTATTCATGTCAGAACGGCAGCTCCTGCGTCCTCACCACACATGTGTCGTGGTGCTCTCGTGAACACACGTCCAGACTGATACGGAAGAGACGAAATTGTTCAATAAAGTTGTTATTTTGTTTGTTGGTGCATAAAAAATATTCTCATCGCTTCATAAAATTAAGGTTGAACCTCTGCAGTGAGTTTTAAATATGTTTTTAGTACCTTCCTGGGCATATGCAGTGGTTTCTCTCAATGAAATAGTAACGTGATATTTTATAAAACAGAAAACAAACAGAGGTGGAGGGAGTGAAGGAACAGCGTTCTCTTCCACAATCAAACAATGAACCAATCAGAAAGTGACACAAACGGGAAGCACAAGACGTGATCACATGATGGCAAGGGAAACACAAACAGGAAACGTGACTGTGAGAATTACAAAATAAAAGATATTAAAACATAAAAGTGAACCAAAACAGACCTAACAGAGGTGGATATTTAACTACAATCCATTGTAAAACAGAACTTGCACATGTCTTCTGTCATTGGTCAATATATATATATACACACCAACACAAGAATAAATTACACATTAAAATATATTCAAATTGTAATTTAAATTGTAATAATAAATTCACAATATTACAATTTTTACTGTATTTCAAAGTAAATAAATACAGCCTTGGTGAGCAGACGAAATTTCTTTTAAAAACATTCCGATCCCAAACTTAGTGTGTGTGTATATATGCATATTTACTGTTTTTACATTTGAACGGTAGTGTAGGCTATACACACACACACACACACATATATATATATATATATATATATATATATATATAGCCTACACATATTTTTGTACAGTATATTAAATATATGTAAGTAAGATAATATGTAAGATAATATATCACTTCATGTCTCTTAATCCATCGGTTCCCCCCAGAGTTTCTTCAGAAAACGAAACCGGTAGTGAAAGAAGACGATGATTCGCTTTCACAATGAAAATGCGCCATTTGTTAATCGTTTTGTTGTTGGTTTCTAATATCACATTATCCTCGGGTTTTCTGGAGGTCGCGGGTATTTCTGCCGCTTGTGTTGCTGCTGCTGCTTCTGTATCTTATATAGTTTACTTATATATTGAACCGGACGGTTTGCTGCCTTTTGACCGTAAACGTGAGTAAAACTGCAAAATATCGTACGTACCATGTTTTGACGATATATTGATGAGTTAGGTTCAAATTTCAAAAGTTACATTTGTTTCCAACAGTCGGGCTTTATTTATTTTTTGTTTAAACGCATGTTCAACATTTTATATTTCCAAACTATGACGTTGATTACACGTTCTCAAGTCATTTTGAAGTTGTCAAAGAATTCGTTCGTTCATTTATAAATGTTTAGTATAAATTATCATTGCAATCTTTGACTTCACATATCTTCACATCTTTCAGGTTTGAAGGCAGATTTAAGAGGCTCTCTCTTTGGGCAGCACATTGTGTCTAAAGTTGTACTAAAAGCTGTAACATCATTTATAACTGACAGCAAACCAAACAAACCGCTGGTTCTCTCTTTCCATGGGACTACAGGAGTTGGGAAAAATCATGTCGCTAAAATCATTGCAAGAAATGTATACAAAAAAGGGGAAGACAGCACACATGTTCACACATATATATCTGAGCATCATTTCCCACACAAAGAAAAGTCAGATCTATACAGCGTAAGTAAATGTATATTCCAATAAGATGAGCAGGGCTAGCCATGACTAGTATTTATAGCCTTTAACTAATCCTCAATCTGGGATTTGCATGTTTTGTATATTCAGGCACAGCTAAAGCAGTGGATTCATGGAAATGTATCAAGTTTTCCCCGTTCCATGTTCATATTTGATGAAATGGACAAGATGAATCCTTCTCTGATCGATGTCATAAAACCTTTTCTAGACTACAACGCCCGTGTAGACGGAGTGTCATTCCACAATGCAATCTTCATTTTTCTCAGGTAAAAATATGTGATTGTTAGATTCAAGTCGAGTGGTAATTAAATATAACTACTCTCTCCCAAAAGACTGACCCAACTAATGAGAAACTGTCTATTTATAGTAATGCAGGTGGGAGTGTGATTAATAAAATGGCTCTGGAGTTCTGGAGAGAAGACAAAAATCGGGAAGAGATCAGGATGAACAGCAAAGAACTGGAGACTAAAATTTCTCTAGACATCTTCAATGAAAAGGGTATTGAAAGAGCGCTGAAATATATTTTTAAACAATGTAAAAAAATGGCAAAATAAGATTTTTAAAGTACATTTATATAAATATAGGTTTTATATGTGAAAGGAGAATTATATATAAAGGTAAATTTTATATATTCATTCATTACGACCTTCCGGGGTCATGGCTGGAGCCTATCCTAGTTTCTTAGGCCAGCACCCTGGATAGATCGCAGGGCTCTCACACATACACAATCACACACATTTTTGAATCTCCAATTCCCCTAACCTGCATGTCTTTGGACTGTGGGAAACCAGAGGAAACCCACACTAACACGGGGAGAACATGCAAACTACACAGAAAGGCCTCCTGGCTCAGCCAGGGCTAGAAGTAGGGACATTCTTGCTGTGAGGCAACCACTGAGCCCATTTCCCTGGTTACATTCTTGTATTACATTTGCTTCTCTTCTTTTTACAGGTGGGTTTCAGCACTCCAGTATCATAGACCATCATCTGATTGATCACTATGTTCCCTTCCTACCTCTGGAGCTGAAGCATGTGCGTCAGTGTGTCCTGGCTGAGATGGTCCATCTGAACATGACTAAAGATGATGATCTGGCAGATAAAGTGGCCAGAGAAATGCCCTTCTTCCCTAAAGAAAAGAAAATCTTTGCTGTTAAAGGCTGCAAGTCTGTCAGACAGAAGCTGGCACTGTTTGATGATGAGTAGATGATAGTTAGTTCACCCAAAAATTAAAGCATAAAAATGTTGCATAACATGAAGTTATTAATCAACATGTATCGTTCTAAATATTAATTATTTGAATAACTTCAGCTTATATTAAAACATTTATTTTCATTTTCAAACACTAGAAAATAATGATGTATATTGTCTGTACCTCTCACTGAGAGAAAAGCACAACTTATCAGTATTTTTGGGGAAGTTTCCAGTTCAAAGCAGAGCTCAGATCAACTTCAGCCTTGAAGAAGCTCTGAATCATGTGTGTCTATGTATGTGCGCTCAGTGTTCTGTACAGGTCCTTTATGGTTCTGGTGGACAACTGGGACTCTGCTTGAGATGTGTTGACGCCTTGTCCTGATCTAGAGGGACATTCTGTCCCTAAGTTCAGGGTCCGATCATCAGCATCATGATGGAAGGAGATGTGCTTCTGATTCTGATCTGTCCATGTGTGGAAAATTACCTGTTTTGTCTAGCTTTCTTAACCAATCAGAATCTTAGTAATGACGTAGTTAGTGGACTCTGTTAGAGTATAATTGTTGTGGAAATGTGAATGTACGAGAGAGAGAGAGAGAGAGAGAGAGCGGCCTACGAACTCCTTGTGAGACTTGAATCTGCTTCTGCTGATGACACTGCAAACTATTCTTCAGTAAAAGTTTCTTCAATTTATTTTTCTTTAAAACTCTGACTCCGGGTCTTCATTTATCATAACTGGTCTTTTGGGTCTTTAACTGTATAAATCCCCGACATTATGAAGCAATGAGAATACTTTTTGTGCGCCAAAAAATCTAAATAATGTCGTTCCACACCTGTAAGACCTTCATTCATCTTTGGAGCCCAAATTAAAATGTTTTTGATAAAATCCGATGGTTCAGTGAGGCTTGCATTGACAGCAAATTAATTTACACTTTTAAGGCCCAGAAAGGTAGTAAAGACATATTTAAAATAGTCCATGTGACTACCTTGTGTTCAACCTCAGCCTTAAACAAAATAATGACTTTATTCAACAATTTCCTCTGTTCGGTATCAGTCTCTGAAGCGGTTCACGAGAGCATGGCGCACACATGTAGTGATGCGAGATACATGTGTCGTCTCAATTATCCAAACTTTCAAGCTGTGGCATGACAATATCACAATCGATGCAGCACACGCTCTTGGAAAAAAACAAAAAAAGCGAATTATAAATGCAGGACTGAATGTAGTTAAATAATCATTTATACATGTCAGAACGGCAGCTCCTGCGTCCTCACCACACGCATGTGTCGTGGTGCTCTCGTGAACACACGTCGAGACTGATACGGAAGAGAAGAAATTGTTCAATAAAGTTGTTATTTTGTTTTTTGGTGCATAAAAAATATTCTCATCGCTTCATAAAATTAAGGTTGAACCACTGCAGTGAGTTTTAAATATGTTTTTAGTACCTTCCTGGGCATATGCAGTGGTTTCTCACAACGAAATAGTAACGTGATATTTTATAAAACAGAAAACAAACAGAGGTGGAGGGAGTGAAGGAACAGCGTTCTCTTCCACAATCAAACAATGAATCAATCAGAAAGTGACACAAACGGGAAGCACAAGACGTGATCACATGATGGCAAGGGAAACACAAACAGGAACATGACTGTGAGAATTACAAAATAAAAGATATTAAAACATAAAAGTGAACCAAAACAGACATGACAGAGGTGGATATTGAACTACAATCCATTGTAAAACAGAACTTGCACATGTCTTCTGTCATTGGTCAATATATATATATATACACCAACACAAGAATAAATTACACATTAAAATATATTCAAATTGTAATAACAAATCCACAATTTTAACGTTTTTACTGTATTTGAAAGTAAATAAATACAGCCTTGGTGAGCAGACGAAATTTCTTTTAAAAATATTCCGATCCCAAACTTGCACGGTAGTGTAGGCTATATATATATATATATATATTTGCATATTTACTGTATTTACATTTGAACGGTAGTGTAGGCTATATATATATATATATATTTGCATATTTACTGTATTTACATTTGAACGGTAGTGTAGGCTATATATATATATATATATATTTGCATATTTACTGTATTTACATTTGAACGGTAGTGTAGGCTATATATATATATATATATTTGCATATTTACTGTATTTACATTTGAACGGTAGTGTAGGCTATATATATATATATATATATTTGCATATTTACTGTATTTACATTTGAACGGTAGTGTAGGCTATATATATATATATATATATATATATCCTACACATATATATATATGTATGTATAGTATATTAAATATATGTAAATGTGCAAAACAAAAATTATTTTTGAGTTAATGCACAATGTGAATTCAATTACATGTTTATATATTTTAAGAGCTCATAAAGATAAATTATTATTTAGTTATCTTTTAGTTCTTGTAGTGGTTAGAACAGAGCGAGTTTAACATACGAGGTTGGAAACGGGGAAAATAAGAAAAGCGTGTTTTCTTTCTTGTCAGTAAATGATAGTGTGGTAAGGAATATTTTCTGAATAAGTCCAGTTTATGCTTCTTAATTCATCGTTTCCACCCAGATCTTTCTTTAGAAAACGCAACCGAAAGTGAAAGAAGACTGTATGATTCGCTTCCACAATGAAAACGCGCCATTTGTTAATCGTTTTATTGCTAGTTTCTAATATAGCTAACATTATCAGGCTTAAAACAGGGGAAACAAGAAAAGCGAGTTTGAATGTTTACGTCTCTTGATCCTCCGGTTCAATCCTCCAAAAAACGAAACCGAGGCTGAAAGTCTGAATGATTCGCTTTTACAATGAAAACGCGGCATGTTTTAATCGTTTTATTGCTAGTGTCTCATTTTACACTATCCTCATGTTTTCTGGATTTGCTCGCGGCTGCTGTATCTTATGTGTTTTACACATTTTTTGAACGGGACGATTTGCTGCCTTTTGACTCTAAACGTGAGTAAACGTAGCCTATCGCTGGCTATGTTAATACAATATATATTTGATCCAGATTTTTAGTAGTAAATCGGTTTACTTTGTTTCTAAATACCTACCAACAAGGAACACGTTGTATTGTGTGCTGTTTTTACACCATTTTAGAAGTTATTATAAGATATAATGCGGTAAAAGTGTCAGAAATCCTCAGAAAATGCCAGGTCAGATTTGTTTGGTGTGCTGCTGTTTTTTTCTTCATGATAAATAAACTGCATGAGCTCTTAGCTTTTTTTCTTTCTTTTCTTTTCTTTTTTTTTTTTTTTGCAAGAGTCTTGCAACAGTCTGCTTAGAAAAAATTCGCAACATTTTATTTTTCTTATTTTATGTGTCGTGACAAATGCAACATTATTGAACTGTGCTGTTGACTTCACATATCTTCACCTCTTTCAGGTTTGGAGGCAGATTTAAGAGGCTCTCTCTTTGGGCAGCACATTGCGTCTAAAGTTGTACTAAAAGCTGTAACATCATTTATGACTGACAGCAAACCAAACAAACCGCTGGTTCTCTCTTTCCATGGGACTTCAGGAGTTGGGAAAAATCTTGTTGCTAAAATCATCGCAGGAAACATTTATGAAAATGGGGAAGGCAGCAAACATGTTCACACATTTATATCCGAGTATCATTTTCCACACAAAGAAAAGTCAGACGTGTACAGCGTAAGTAAATAAATCGTAGTACTTTTAGCCTTGGCCTCTGGCTTAAAGATGTAAGATGGCCCATAGGACTCTCTGACTCAGAGTTGGCTGTTTCAGGATTTGGTCATTAATTCCTTTAATTTATATAGTAAGTCACATTTCATTTCTGTTAAAGGAATAGTCACCCAAAAATTAAAATTTGCTAAAAATGTACTCACTCTCAGGCCATCCCAGATGTAGATGAGTTTGTTTCTTCATCGGAACAGTTTAGGAGAAATTTAGCATTACATCATTTGCTCAATAATGGTTGTAGTGAGTGTTACGCATAACAGAAGTAATTTCTCTAACTGGGATTTGCATGTTCTTGATCTTCAGGCACAGCTAAAGCAGTGGATTTATAAAAGTGTGTCAAGATTTCCCCGTTCCATGTTCATATTTGATGAAATGGAGAAGATGCATCCACAGCTGATTGACACCTTAAAACCTTTTCTTGACAACAATGCCCATGTAGATGGAGTGTCATTCCGCAAAGCGATCTTCATTTTTCTTAGGTAAAGCACTCAAATCAGAGGGTTGTTTTTGGGATTCCACTAATGCAGTTGATATATAAAATTCAAACGGAGTGGTGATTAAACACCTCTACTTTTGTCAAAAGAATGACCTAACTAAACTCTGTTTATTTATAGTAATGCAGGTGGGAATGTGATTACCAACTGGACTCTGGATTTCTGGAGAGAAGGCATATGTCGGGAAGAGCTGTGGATGAACAGCAAGGAACTGGAGACTAAAATCAATGATAAGAACAGTATGTATTGAAAGATCATTGAAGTAATCAGTCAAAATATATATATTTTAAAAGCTAATGTAGATTTTAAAATATATTTACTTTTTTAATAAGCTTTAGTTACCTATATTTCCTAATATTGGCCATTTTTATACATTTTCTAAATATATTTTGTCCCTGTTGTATTTTAACAAAAGTGATTACATTTGATTTTGCCCAAACCTGAATATTTGGTTGCATTTACTTTATACAGTTAACTTTTTTTAATTTTTAAAGTGTGTGTCTGTTCTATAGGTGGATTTCACTCTATCATAAATCATCATCTGGTTGATCACTATGTTCCCTTCCTACCTCTAATGTTGAAGCATGTGCGTCAGTGTGTCCTGGCTGAGATGGTCCATCTGAAGAAGCCTCAAGACACTGATCTGGCAGATAAAGTGGCCAGAGAAATGCCCTTCTTCCCTGAAAGAGAGAAAATCTTTTCAGTCAAAGGCTGCAAGTCTGTCGGACAGAAGTTGTTACTGTATTAGTGAACAATTTTAGCAGCACTTCTTGTCCAATTTATTGTTTTAACTTTTAGACACATTTGAACAGCAGTGAAGTATGACCTTACATCTCTCCTTTGTTTTAACTTATTAATATTTCAGTCTTGATGAGTTATATTGCTATAAAGAGGATTAAAGTCTCTGTATTAAAAATTTTAATCTGTGTCCAGTCTATTTTGGGTCCATTTTTCTTTCCCGAAACCTCCTGTCAGACTTCTCCCCACGATTGATCCTGCCCTGCCGCCTCAGCAACCGCGGGACCCAAGTCCTTAGTTTTTGGAAGTAACTTAGACCTTTTTTTTTGTATTTGCAGTTTCCCAAAAACAGTTTCAATGAACATTTGCATGCCAAACTTGCGTGGTGGAGCTACAGCTCTTGACCTGTGGTTAACATTCAGTATTGTCATTAACAACAGTCCTATTTTGTTGAACCAATGTAGTTCAAATGACAGAGGTGGGACCATATTAATATGGCTTCGGGAAACAGTCGAGACTAGTTGGTTAGTTTCTACAATGTTACATCGGTGAGATACATTGTTGTATGGGAAACACACCGCAAAAGGGAAAAAACTCCCTGGCCACAATCGATCCTGCCTTGCCGCCTCGGCAGCCGCGGGACCCGAACTGGCGAGGCGCAGACACTCGACTCTCATCCCTCAAGAGAGAGTCATCCAACAGATTCTTATCTTACACACCCAAAGAAACAAAGCAGCTCCTGAAGACAAAAAGGTGATGACGTGTAACCATTTATACTCAAGGGCGCTCAGTGTGTAACATCATGGACTGCCTTCTACCAATGAATATTGGGTGCTTCAGACACCGGTCACGCTGATGCCATTCCCCATAGCATCAACACCAAGATGCAGCGTCAAAGTTCCACTTCGAAAGGGAATGCAACACGTCAACTGCAACTGTCACAGTTGCTAGGCAACAAGAGCAGTCGTCCATAGGCTAGACCGGGGTTCCTCAAATCTGGTGAATTCTGATCATAATTTTGGACCTTCACAGGCTATTTATTATAATGTTGGCATTTATTTTATTTTTTTATTACATTTGTCTATTTAAGAAGCAATAAAGAACTTCTGTCATGGTGGTCATGGTTACAACGAGTTGATGTCAACATACTGAGAACTGGGAAAACAAGAAAGGCGCATTTTGTTCCTTGTGGTTGGCGCTGTTGAATGTTTGCCATTGCAGACTAGGCTATTAAGGGTTAAATCAATATTTGCTGAAGGAGTGTGATTTACGTCTCTTAATCCGTCAGTTCTTGAGTTACTTTCTACAAACGAAACCAAGACTGAAAGAGGTCTGGATGTTTCACAATGAAAGCGCGCCATTTGTTAATCGTTTTATTGCTGGTTTCCTATAATACATTATCCTCAGGTTTTCTGGATGTGTTCGCGGCTGCTGTATCTTATGTGGTTTACACATTTATTGAACGAGACGGTTTGCTGCCTTTTGACTCTAAAGGTGAGTAATTTTTTATTCTCAAACTGTGGTTATGACGTTGATAACACGTTCCATGTCATTACGTTCAATCTGGTGACACATATGGGCCTACTTTTAAGAAATGTGTTTACAAACAAATAATATTGTATATATATATATATATATATATATATATAATAAATATGATGAATTAGAAAGGAAGAATGTTAGAAATTACACCAGAGTTGTTTCTTTCATATGCTATTTTTATACCAAATTGTTATAAGATATAATTTGTCATGTGGTAAAAGTGTCAGAAAACTTTTTTTGGTCTGCTGCTCTGGTTTTTCGTGAGAAATTTGTCCAGAAACCTGCAAACCTGGAAGTTGGTTTAATTGTTTTTCAGATTGTTGCAGTCTGATTAAAAACTATTAGGTATTTTCAAAACGTTTGGTTTTGCTTATAGTATATTTTTCTTATTTTAGGTGTGATTTCATTGTACTGAGACAAAAATGCAACGTTCAGTTGAAATGTTTTTTGCTTTCTGGGTTATTTGTAGTTATAGTTTATAGTATCTACAATCTTTGACTTCACATATCTTCACATCTTTCAGGTTTGGAGGCAGATTTAAGAGGCTCTCTCTTTGGGCAGCACATTGCGTCTGATGTTGTACTAAAAGCTGTAACATCATTTATGACTGACAGCAAACCAAACAAACCGCTGGTTCTCTCTTTCCATGGGACTACAGGAGTTGGGAAAAATCATGTCGCTAAAATCATCGCAAAAAACATTTATGAAAAAGGGGGAGACAGCAAACATGTTCACACATATATATCTGAGCATCATTTCCCACACAAAGAAAAGTCAGACGTGTACAGCGTAAGTAAATAAATGGTAGAAACATTTAACAAATGATTTCTTCTTCACCATGGTCAGGCTCTTAAGATGATTTAAAATGGTCCACAGGACCCAAAGTTGGCCAGATACTTGAGGATTTGCCCAGTATTCATTACTACACTGAAAACATAGTAAATTATATATTTAAATTATAGTATGAAAGTAAAAATAATGTACATATTTGTAAAACTGCTGTAGTAATATTGCACACCTCAGAAGTAATTTCTCTAACTGGGATTTGCATGTTCTTGATCTTCAGGCACAGCTAAAGCAGTGGATTTATGAAAGTGTGTCAAGTTTCCCCCGTTCCATGTTCATATTTGATGAAATGGACAAGATGCATCCACAGCTGATCGACACCATAAAGGCCTTTCTGGACTACACTCCCCGTATTGACGGAGTGTCATTCCACAACGCAATCTTCATTTTCCTCAGGTAAAGCTCTCAAATCATGGGTTTGTCAGATTTCCACAGATCCAGATGGAGGCAACATATTAGATATAAAATTCAAATGTGGTGATAATGAAACGCCTCTATTTAAGGTTGACCTAACTAAGCTGTGTTTATTTATAGTAATGGAGGTGGGAATGTGATTGCTGAAGTGGCTCTGGATTTCTGGAGAGAAGGCAAAGATCGGGAAGAGATCAGGATGAACAGCAAGGAACTGGAGACTAAAATCTTTCAAAACATTTTCAATGATAAATTCAGTATGTATTGAAAGATCATTTAATTACCCTTACGAAAAAGAAGTTTCTTTTTATTAGTATACTTCTTTTGAACTAAAAATAAGAAAGTATACTTACAGTCTACTTTTTATGCACTTCTCAGAAATGTACTTAAAATTTTACTTAAAGGCACAGTATGTTTGTTTTCGCCGCTAGGGGGCGCTAAACTCTTCAAAACAATAGCAAAAGCGTTGACTGATGACGCAGTGAATATGGAATCGTGGAACTTGCCGTCATGCCGATGGATCTAATAATGTTTATGGGGAAATAATGTTTATGGATAAGTGAATGCATGTTTTTAACATGACTGTGGCAGCGAGTCTCTGTCAAGTCAAAGTTTGTCGCAAAGCTCTCGCCATCTTAAACGCCAAACCAATATTGATCCTCGTTTTATTTCTCCTTTTGTTCCAAAGTTTGCTTGCCATGGTCCATAATGTTTGAATGAAACAACAGCAGCGCGCCGCTAGACGTTACACAGCTGTCTGTTGCCATAGTTACTTTATAACTCAGAATTCTGACTTTATATCTCACAATTCTGACTTTATATCTCATAATTCTGACTTTATAACTCAGAATTGTGACTTTATATCTCAGAATTCCGACTTTATAACTGAGAATTCTGACTTTATATCTCAGAATTCTGACTTTATAACTCAGAATTCTGACTTTATATCTCAGAATTCCGACTTTATAACTCAGAATTCTGACTTCATATCTCAGAATTCTGACTTTATATCTCAGAATTCTGACTTTATATCTCACAATTCTCACTTTATAACTCAGAATTCACATTTTATATCTCAGAATTACGACTTTATAACTCAGAATTCTGAATTTATATATCAGAATTGTGACTTTATATCTCAGAATTCCGACTTTATATCTCACAATTCTGACTTTATAACTCACAATTCTGACTTTATATCTCAGAATTTTGACTTTATAACTCAGAATTCTGACTTTATAACTCCGAATTTTGACTTTATAACTCACAATTCTGACTTTATATCTCAGAATTTTGACTTTATATCTCAGACTTCTGACTTTGTCTCAGAATTCCGACTTTATATCTCAGAATTCTGACTTTATATCTCACAATTCCGACTTTATAACTCAGACTTCTTACTTTATATTGCAGAATTCTGACTTTATGTCTCAGAATTTTGACTTTATAACTCAGAATTCTGACTTTATAACTCAGAATTTTGACTTTATATCTCAGAATTCCAACTTTATAACTCAGACTTCTCACTTTATATAGCAGAATTCTCACTTTATATCTCAGAATTTTGACTTTATAACTCACAATTCTGACTTTATAACTCCGAATTCTGACTTTATATCTCAGAATTTTGACTTTATATCTCAGAATTCCGACTTTATATCTCACAATTCTGACTTTATATCTCAGAATTCTGACTTTGTCTCAGAATTCCGACTGTATATCTCAGAATTCTGACTTTATATCTCAGAATTTTGACTTTTTAACTCCGAATTCTGACTTTATATCTCAGAATTTTGACTTTATATCTCAGAATTCCAACTTTATAACTCAGACTTCTCACTTTATATAGCAGAATTCTCACTTTATATCTCAGAATTTTGACTTTATAACTCACAATTCTGACTTTATATCTCAGAATTTTTTACTTTATATCTCAGAATTTTGAATTTATAATTCACAATTCTGACTTTATAACTCAATTCAGACTTTATAACTCAGAATTCAGACTTTATAATTCAGAATACTGACTTTTTATCTCAGAATTCCGACTTTATAACTCAGAATTCCGACTTTATAACTCACAATTCTGACTTTATAACTCACAATTCTGACTTTATATCTCAGAATTCCGACTTTATAACTCAGAATTCTGACTTTATATCTCAGAATTCCGACTTTATAACTGAGAATTCTGACTTTATATCTCAGAATTCTGACTTTATATCTCACAATTCTGACTTTGTCTAAGAATTCCGACTTTATATCTCAGAATTCCGACTTTATAACTGAGAATTCTGGCTTTATATCTCAGAATTCCGACTTTATATCTCAGAATTCCGACTTTATAACTCAGAATTCTCACTTTATATCGCAGAATTCTCACTTTATAACTCAGAATTCCGACTTTATAACTCAGAATTCTGACTTTATAACTCAGAATTCTGACTTTATATTTCACAATTCTAAGATAAAAAGTCAGAATTCTGAGGGAAAAAAAGGTCAGAATTCTGAGATAAAAAGCCGCAATAATCTTTTTTTCAGTGGCGGAAACAGGCTTTCATAGATACTTAATAACTAGTTAGTAACAATGATATGATGACTTTTTTTTTTAAGTTAGTCAGACATGTACCGATGTCCTGCACATGTACCGATTTGAACTGTACTGCAGAAACACTGGTATCATTATATCATTTAAACATTTTTCATTTGACCAATTTAGCCTACAGATATTTCAGTCATTGTTTGCCTCCTTTCATTTTTATTGTGTTTGTCTACAGGTGGGTTTCAGCACTCCAGTATCATAGACCATCATCTGATTGATCACTATATTCCCTTCCTACCTCTGGAGCTGAAGCATGTGCGTCAGTGTGTCCTGGCTGAGATGCTCCATCTGAACATGCCTAAAGATGATGATCTGGCAGATAAAGTGGCCAGAGAAATGCCCTTCTTCCCTAAAGAAGAGAAAATCTTTTCTGTTAAAGGCTGCAAGTCTGTCAGACAGAAGTTGGTCCTACAAACTGATGAATAGACAAAAGAATAGCAGCACTTGTCCAATTTGTTTTAAATTTTAAACACCTTACATCTCTCCTTTGTCTTAACTGATTAATATTTAAGTTTTGATGAGTTGCATTGCTAACTGGAGTGTGCATTGGAGTCTCTGTATTAAAATTTTAACCTAGACCTACAGTAGCCTATATGTGTCCAGTCTGTTTAGCTTTTGGGTCCACGATTTTGAAATGAATATGATGCCATCAGTGTGATTTTGTAAGGGCAAAAGCCAAGGTGATACCATGTGAGAGAGAGAGAGAGTGTGTGTGTGTGTGTGTGTTGTGAGAGAATCAGCTAATATTAATGCGCATGTCTCGTGGTTTATGAACGCGTCACTCGGATGGATGGATAACCTCCTCTCACCATTCGTAGCGGTATATTCATAATCCATTCATGTTTTCATAGTCTCCTCTCGTTTTGATGTCATAGTCGTGATAAGCATGAGCTAGGCTGGCTAACATGCTAGCTAAGGATCGTCATCACTGCATGTCTTTATTATTGTCCTCAGAGCGCGTTTGAATGTTTATTTGCTCCTGTCAGTGAATGCGCTGTACATTATGTCGCGTTTTCTGTAATAGTCTAAACGAGACTAAAGCTCGTCTCACTGACGTCCATTAGAAACTTCTGCATATTGCAAGACAGCTTTCAGTATTGCAATGGACATGTTTGATTTTAATACGCATGTTATTTTGTTTATGTTTATTGGGATGTGGCAGACAAATGCAGTTCGATCATAACACTGAAGATCAAACATGAAATTAAAAAGTATAAGTATATAACCATGATATATATATATATAATATGATATATAGCATATATAATCTTGTTTTGTATTTATATATATATATATATATATATATATATATATACAGTGTTAAAATAATATTATTTATATATTATTATAGTATTTATTAATATTAAGTATCTTTCTTTGACTTCATTTTTATTTTAGTTTTAGTAGTTTTACTACTTTAATTTATTTCAGTTGTCAATTAATAATGAGCATTTTTAATTTAAGATTTTCATTATATTTGTATTTTATTTCAGCTTAATTTCCAATAACAAAAAATGGTTGTTCTAGTGTTAGTTAATAATAAACAATGGATATATTTAATTCCTACATTTATTTATGTATTTACACTTCACATTTTGTTGTATCAATCAATCTATCTATCTATATTTGAATGAATGAATATTCATATATAAACATGAATAAATATTTAATGTTTAGATGTTTATTTTTTGCATTTGTCTTTATTTTACATTTATTTATTCATTTATTATTTTTTTCATAATTAAATACCTATTTATATTTTAATATATCATCATACTTTAATATTTCCTCCACAATAACCTTCATTATATCATTATTGTGCTAGTCTCCAGGCAGCAGAACACATGGTCATGATGAGGATGGTGGTGGTATTGCTCTCTGTGATGATGATCTACATGCTCCTGATGGATGCTGTGGTGGAAAGCGCTGCAGAATTTGATCCATATAAGGTTCTTGGAGTCACCAGAAGGGCAAGCCAAGCAGAAATCAAAAAAGTGTACAAACGCCTGGCCAAAGAATGGTGAGGGTGCAATTTACTTGTAGATTGTAATACAGTCATTTCATGATGTCTAAATAAGAACGTTATTTCATTCCCACTGCCAGGCATCCTGATAAAAACAAAAATCCTGAAGCCGAAGACATGTTCATCAAGATCACAAAGTCTTATGAGGTACTGCCGCTCATATAGGCTCTGAACATCTTGTAAGATGTAATGCTGATGTTAACTTCATGTTACTCCATAGATATTAACAAATGAGGAGAAGAGAGCCAGCTACGATCGCTACGGACAAACGGACAACTCTCATCCGTATGGTCGCAGCCATTACGGTTTCCGACACTTTCATGACAACTTCTACTTTGACGAGTCTTTCTTCCACTTCCCCTTCAACAATAAGGGTGGCCGGGACTTTGCTGACAGCAAGTACACACTGCACTTCAACCAGTATGTCAATGAAGTTGTGCCTGACAGCTTCAAGAGGCCTTACCTGATCAAGATCACCTCAGACTGGTGCTTTAGCTGCATCCATATCGAGCCAGTCTGGAAAGAAACGGTGCAGGAATTGGAAACCCTGGGTGAGAGATTTTCGATTTCCTAGAAATGCTTAGATGTCAACTAGAGTTGAAATGGGTTTAAGTTGACTTCCTCCTGGTAAGAAGTTTTTTCTCATTTCTAGGGATTGGAATTGGTGTGGTCGATGTTGGTTACGAGCGGCGTTTATCGAATCACCTGGGCGCACATCAGACTCCGTCCATTCTTGGTGTTGTCAATGGAAAAGTGGCTTTCTTTCATTACGCTGTTGTTAAGGGCCACCTGATGCAGTTCATAGAGGATTTGCTGCCACAGAGACTAGTTGAAAAGGTTAGTGAACGTCATCATTCACCAGTTTCTGCATTTATATCTTCTTCTGGTCTCAAATGTCTCGTTCATGGATGTCTGTAGGTTACAGACAAGAACAACCAAGAGTTTCTGAAGAGCTGGCATGAGCTGAACAAGCCACATGTTCTCCTGTTTGACCAAGTGCCTTCGGTTCCTCTGCTTTATAAGGTAGAGTTGGTTAGTAAGCTCGAGAATTGCCAATAGACCTTCCAATACTTCAATGACCGATTGTTTCCATTACTTTCCAACAGTTAACAGCTTTTGCCTATAAGGATTACGTGCAGTTTGGATATGTGGATCAAGGTCTTTCTGAGACCGCTGACCTGCTCAGAAAATTCAACATAAACACTTATGCGCCAACCATGCTCGTCTTCAAAGAAGACGTGGAGAAGCCTGCAGACATTATACAGGTAGACCTTTGATTGGATAACGTCTGTTACTGGCAAAAATTGATGATTCCAGCTATCCTGGATCCTGTTCCTGGAAGGTTGAAGGTCCTGGATCAACAAAATAACACTTCAATTATTTTGGGGCTTCAGTAACATCTCACTTCCCTCAAATTTTAGATGTTCTTAGTGGTTAATATGAGCTTTAATATGCATGCT
Source organism: Zacco platypus (assembly GCA_038088235.1). Taxonomy (NCBI): domain Eukaryota; kingdom Metazoa; phylum Chordata; class Actinopteri; order Cypriniformes; family Xenocyprididae; genus Zacco; species Zacco platypus. The sequence goes on from CM076067.1 coordinate 10,987,318, forward strand.
TGACAGGAATGTTGCTCCAGGACCAACAAATGATGTCTTGGCTGGAAAATGGTGGTCATATGAGATGTTTGAGAAGATATTAAGTCAGATTACCTATGACTTTCAGTTGATTATCTTCTCTCTCAGGCTAAAGGGATGAAGAAGCAGATAATAGATGAGTTCATCTCCAACAACAAGTTTCTACTGGCCCCTCGTCTGGTAAACCAGAAGCTATTCGATGAGCTTTGCCCAGTTAAACAGTTCCATCGACGCAGGAAGTAAGATGGCTGTGTAAAAATGAGTAGATGATCTCATGCAACATGTCTTTTCCAAAGGTCTGCGATGTCTTTTCCACAGATATTGCGTTCTACTCATCACTGGTGAGGAAGAGTCCTTCGCGACAGGAAATGAAGCATTCCTTTCACTTGCCTCTGCAAACACTAATGATGTATTGCGGTTTGCGTACGTCTACGAGAGACGACAGCAGCCTCTATGTGATGCTCTTCTAAAGAACAAAGACAGCACACCACCACAGGTAGATCTTCTCCAGACAGTTTGGATTAGGTAGACCCATATGTTGTCTTTATAGATTAATCAACGTTAATTGTTGCTTTTTGCATCAATTTTTGCCAACTGAAATTGGAACAATAAATTTAATCAAATCAGTCATCATGTTGCAATTGACCCTTCGCAAAGATCCGCCCCCTTTAGTTACTGTTGCTATGTCCGACAAGCCATGCGCTCTCATGCCACACATCATGTTCTCACGAAGTGAAAAATACATTGTGGAGCAAAGAGGACACTGACAACACGTCAACACACAAGAAAGAGCAGGCTAATTTTTGATATGAAACAGTTTCATATTTAAAATATTGTAATTTTTGTATTATTGTAATATTGTAATTTAAAAAGAAGTTTAAACAATAAATAGCGTATAGTGTCTCTTTAATGTGTCGTGACAGATCACTGTAGCTCCTTCAAGATCATCTCTTCATACTAGTTCATTTATAGCATCATATAAACAGAAGAAATGTTGAAGGAATGTTGTTCCAAGTGCGGAAAGACGTGAGTACACACAAAACTAACTCCCCTGACTGCTTTGTCGGACAAAATGGCGGATTCGGGGTTATGATTGGTCAGATCGCCTGTCAATCAAACTGCCGGCGAAGAGTCAATTGTTTACAAGATTGCTAAAATTTCAACTTTTTCCATTCAGATTGGTTTGGTTCATTTTGTATGTACTGTAATAAATTTTATTTATTTGGAAGTATTGTAATTTGAAATGTTACATTTCGGTTCCATTTAGATTTTCATTTTCAGTCATCATTTTAAAAAAAAGTTCCCAGTCACCACCAACGTTTTTGAAAGTCTTCACAAAAATGTGATGGCCCCCAGAATATTTTTGTTGTATGAATATCTGAAAATGCAATATATCAAAATGCTTTTAAACAACAAAAACAAAAAAAAGTATTCTAGCTTCATGCATTCTTTTTTCATCAATACTTGAATATAAAATAGCAACATTTTGAACAAAAAGTTGAGATGTTTTTCTCAAAGACTACAACGTGCATAAGCAATGCTTTTATCGCTTGTTTCTGCTTCTTCTTCAACTGCTTTGATCTGGAGCTTCTGTACTCTTTCAGAAGATGTGTAATAGCGCCCCCTACAGAATAACAGTTAAACACGGAAATTTGGAAAATTCCGTCAATGGCTGAGTCATAAAATATGGAAAATTAGAGTTAGAAAGAGTTAATTTTGTAATAAAGTTCAGTACTATTTTACACTTAATTTTTATATTTTACATATAAAGTTTTCGTTAATATTATTGATTAGAAATATTATCAATCGATTAATTGATTATTGGCCTGTTTTCCCATCAAAGTTATCAATTTTGTCAAAATCCACAATTGGCCGATGATCACTGAAGTCAGCAGCTTATATTTTCGTGTATTGAGCAGGTGGTGATTCTGGAGAGGCGTAACGAAGCTGGTAAGATCCTGTATAAGCCAGTTTTGGGAGGATGGAATGGCAGTAAGGAGGACAAACACAAGCTCCTTGAGGAACTCGAAAGACTGCAGAAGGATCCGTCCATCCTCAACTATGACGCCATCCTGCCAGAGCTCAACAATGAGTTCGCCTCGGTGAGTCTCTCAGGGTTTACTGTTCACGGAGAGACTTTAATTGCGAAATTAGCACTGACCTATATGCATGTTTCAGTAGAAATCTAGCCATGATCTATCTCCAAATAGTGTCTGGATCAGTCAAATATTCTACAATAATTTACATTTTGTACATTTATTTATTTTCAGATGTTTTTAATAAGATGGATTTACACGGCATATGACTACTTGTCTGAAATTATTGATGATCTCCTTCACAATAACTGGTAAGAGAATAAAACACAGTTTGACCCTTCTCTAAGCTCCGCCCCCTTTGGTTAAGATTGGTAATTCAGGCAAACTATACGAAATATCCCTTAGAGGCAGATTACAACAGTTGCTAAGGTGGAATATTTCAGTCATATTTTTAATATTTGGATATTTAATGTTCTATACAAAGTTAATTTTCTTTCTTTTGCAGGCGTGAGATGATGCCCCTTATGTCTTTGTTATTCTCTGCACTTTTTATTTTATTTGGCACTGTAGTTATTCAAGCCTTTAGGTGAGATTTATTGCTTTCGTATTTCTGATGTGTCTTTAGACTGGAAATGCAGAGACATTCAACATCGCTGTTTCCATTTTCAGTGACTCGAGTGAGGAAAAACAGCCCAAAGTGAAATCAAACGACACCGCTAAGACAGAGAACGGCTCACCAAACGCCTCCAACACTTCCAGGTTTTTTTCGTATATTATGTTTGAATAAATCATTACAAATATTCTACAATATATTAGTATCACATTGATTATATTAAAGAGTTTAATATCAATATTGGTAAATTTTGGATATTTAATAATGCATGCTAATTTCCCTTATTTTTACATTTACTCTATTTATATAATTTATTAGTAATATGTATTTGATTATAATCTATTTATATAATTATTATTAATATTTAATAACACTGTAAATATTTAGCAGATTTTATCCATTTTCAATACTGTACTCTATAATGTTGTGATGCCTAAAATCTCTTGTGGAATTTAAAACAATTGATTTTTGTCTCTTTATTTTATCTAAAAAAATGATTCTATAGTAAAAGAAGTGTGCAATTTTAATAGGGATATAGCATGTAAAACAATATATTCATTATATTTTGTCTGAATTTATAAAACATAATAATTGTATACTAAAATAAGTATAGAATTTGAATAACAGCCATAACACAAACATAATTATCTGCTTATAGGCATGAATTTTTATATGGATGCTATAAGTTATTTTACCCATTTATTTTCCAGCAGTCGTCCACCAAAGAAGAACTTTGTGGAGGTGACGGAGTTAACCGACATCACATACACCAGTAACCTGGTGAAGTTGAGGCCGGGTCACATCAATGTGGTTCTGGTGCTTACTGATTCCACCAAGAACATCCTGCTGAGCAAATTTGCCAAGGAAGTATATTCATTTACTGGGTGAGCTCTCATTACATGCTGTATTTTCCAGTTACATTGTCTAAAATATATATATAAATATATATATATATATATATATATATATATACAATGAGCATTTTTACTTGCACACCGATACGCTGATAACTACCAAAAATTATTTTGTTGAAATAACCCGATTTACTGGTTTACATGTAAATTAATAACCCAACAATGCGAGTAAACTGTGTTTACAAGACTGTATTAAATAAACAGGTAAATTTCCTCGGTGACATCAAAACGTGAGCATCCCTGTATTTCACTCAGAGTATTCAATTTGTTATACAAGTTGTGATGTTGAATAAGTATCGACTCCGGTCCGTTGAATTATTAGAAAATAATGCACACCCGAGGTGGTAATGAAGCCACAATGTAAAGCGGAGTTTCTAATCATTTTCTAATAATTCAACGGACTGGAGTCAATTATTCCACTTATACTTCGGTTACCACACCTCAAGACATTGTTCAGATGTATTTCAAGACATTTGTCAGGTTATTCTTCAAAATGCTCTTGTGCGTAGGACTAATTTCTTACGCATCTCATCCCACGCCTCCGTTGCTAATTCCTAAACGTCATTTTAGAGCTAGTAATGGAAGCTTGAGTATTGGAAGCTTGACGAATGCTGTTATTAGAGAGAGAGAGATTTAGGGTGTGAATTACCTGAGTCTGTGCGTCTCTCAATGGTGTTCGGCAGCAGCGTCTCTACTAACAGCAAAACTTTAAGTTTATCTGCGTTATTACCTCAGCAGTGAGAAATGTCATGTAGCTTTCAAGTTGCTTAGCTATTTTACTGATAAAATCATCAGAGCAGCGCTGACAACACGTTTCTGTGCGAGTGTGTCTGAGAAAGAGAGCATGTGCTTTCCGTACATAATAAAATGTATAATTTTGTGACAAAAAACATGTTGTAATGAAAGGGCGAGTCAGCGAATGAGATCCAAATGCAGGCTTTAATGAAGCACAGAATGGTGGAACAGGCAGGGTCAAACGGTAGCAAAAAGGGATGTCGGATAGGGATGGCTGACGCGAAACTAACGTTTTGACACAGTGTCGAGATCCCGAAGCGTCGATGTTTCGAAACACTGCTCCGAACTGTGATTCAAAACACCCATGTCACGTGACTGTGGCTAAACGAAGCTTCTGCGCGTTTCGACAGGTGGAATGCTTGCCGAGTCTGCGTTTGATTGACAGGGACGGGAACAAATCACACAATCGCACATCTGTCTCAACTCCCACAAAGTTTAAAAGAGGAGTTAATGCACCTTCACCTCGTGGGTTTTTGTGAGAGGAGAAAGCAATTAATATTTTTGAATAAAAATCTGTAAAAAAAAAAAAAAAAAAAAATGAGACCATTGTGGATTGATTTGTTTTATTTTAATTTTTCATGAACAAAATAACCTAGTTATTATTATTATATATTATAGTTATATAGTGAGGATCTTAAAAACTCACCACATTAACAAAAACACATTTTTATTTTTTTAAAGGGCTTGTTGTCAAAGTTGTTTCAGATAACATGTGCAATTGACCACTAGGTGTCACCGTGGAGACGGGTGTCGGTATAGTTTCGAAGCCTCGACACAATACGGCACATTTGCTTCAACTGTTTCAGTGTTTCATGAAGCCTCACTCTGCCCACCACTAATGTCGGAGATAAAGCAGAATCATAAACAGTACACAGGCGGGTAGGTCGTAGGCAGGTGGCAGGCAAGCAATAGTCCAGTAATCCAGAGCAGTAAATCCAATAAAGTAGGCAGCGAACAAACAAACAACGGAACAGACAGGCAGAAAACAAGACTGGGAAACAAGACAAGGGAAAACGCTCAGAGATGACAGGGGTTAGATAATTAAGACTTCGCACAGGTGTGTTTGTGCAATGTGCTTATATAAGTCTGATAATGTGCTGCAGCTGGCTGGGGTGATCAGTGATAATGCAAGGGCTTCTGGGAACTGTAGTGTGCATGAAGGGGAGAGTAAGTGAGTGAGTGTGTGGTGCTGAGTCCATGGTGGAGTGCCCTCTGCTGGTTATAGCGGGCACTTAGGCTGACGATCGTTACACATGGAAATAATTTTTATCTTATTGTTTATTATATTTATTTGCTTGGTCGCTGTCGTTGTGGGTTTTGATTCTTTTGCTGTTGTAGGCTGAAAAGACCTTTGAAATAACTAAAATCATATGGCGAAGTGATATGGACATGTAATGCGGTCAAGACCTTTTAGTTAGAAAAGAAGAAAAAAAAATTGCACACCGTTTGTCAACCAATCAGATTGAAGCATTCAACAGCCCTATAGTATAAAGCATTAAAATCCCCCAGAGTATTTCAAAATGTCAGCGGGAAACTTGCACAGACTCATTCTGCTCTCATATCTGAAGTTTCTACAACTGTATCACTTGTCCTTTGGCTGCACAAGATGAGAACTTTTTTTTTTTTTTTTTAGATTTCTTGGGTCTAGAAAAAAATTTGTAATATGCGATATATTTCTCCTCACATACACTCACTATGGCTGGATGTGCTTAAATCTGCCGTATAAGGACGCTTTCCTGTCACGTCACACAAGCACACTTCAATAAGCCAACAGAACTGAGGTTAAGGTGTTTAAATGCCGGGCGAAATCGGGGTAAGGGGTGAAAATGACTTTACGCCAATAAAGGAAAACGGTTTAACCCGCTTACATGACCACATGTTATGGGCTTATTAAGCATAATCGGTTTAACAACTCAATGCTTCCTCTTCCTCGCAGGAGTTTGACGCTACACTTCTCCTTCCTAAATGTGGATAAACACAGTGAATGGATGACAGCTGTGCTGGAGTACGCTCAGGACGCCATGCAAATCGACACGGACGAGGACGAGGTGGGCGGCCGCAAAGTAGACTACACGGGCTACGTTCTAGCCCTCAATGGCCATAAGAAATACCTGTGTCTTTTCAAGCCAGTCTACACAGGTGAAGACTTGGATAGCAAGCCGGAAGAGGAGGGAGGTTCCCGGTCCAGGAAGGGCATGACCCGCTCTCGATCTACAACTCTTCAGATCCACCACAAACTGGATCGACTCGGGCTCTGGATGGAGCGACTGATGGAAGGGACTCTACCCCGGTACTACGTCCCAGCCTGGCCCGGTCTGGACAAGATCACTGTTAATAAATAAAGCCTCATGGAAGCTAGCATGCTTTTGCTAGAACTAATAACCCAGCTGGGTTAATGCTGCTTAGAGCGCAGATGATCGTGAGACGATTATACACAAGACTTTGCAGAAGTTACTTCAGTTTAGCAGTGTGGAGGAAAGGAAATTCTGTCATGACAGCTCTCAGAGTGTTTGGGATGGTAATGGGTATGACAATGTTGATATATTTGGTCTTGGTGGAATAGATCTGCTACTGCTGCTGGAGAGCAAGTACGGGACTTGCTACTGCCAATGCAAACACGCTCTGAGAAAGTAAGATATTGCTGCTGCTGTACAGTATAGCATACATGTATTACCCGTAGCAGATCTATACAGGTGGAGCTGGGGAAGGTGGAGGGTTTCATGATGCAACAGCAAATGCTGACCAGTATTTAAATGAGCACACAAGCTCATTGGCTACTGATACAGCAGGAATCAATCAGCTGTGCCCTATAGAGAATGATATGATTCCAAGCAGATTGAGTTAAGGACCTGCGCCATCTAGAGTTTCATGACAGAACTTTGTATATGATTGAAGTACTTTCTGACTCTTGGAAATATTATTACAGGGCTTTACCGTCAGTTTGGGTCTTCGGTATTTATTTCAAAGGCTGTTGGTTGAGAGCCAAAATATTGATACAGCTAGCCTAGCGTTCGATTTTTTGACATTTCAAATCCATGAACAACATTGCAACATGCTGCTAGTTTAAAAAAAGCTAACAAAGAGTAGCATAACAAACATGATCACTGTAGACTTTTTAGTCATAACTATGTTTACTCGTGATATGCTGTGAATTTTTACTTTTTTTCCAATTTTAAGAGACACTTTCCCTATTAATTTAATCACCTTGATAAAGAAAATAACTTTTTTTTGCTAACACTTTACAGAAAGGTTTTATACATTAACTTTAGTTAATGCAATAAATGAAATGAAATAACAACGGACAATACTTTTACAGCATTTATTGGATGGATAAAGTATTATTACATGTTTTATTACAGAAGTACATTTCTACAGCACATATACTAACATATTTTTATCATTTGAAAATTGTGGTTCATTATTAGTTCTCGATGCGAAATGCATTTAAACTAATGTTAACCTTAAAACGTTTTTTTGTTATAAAATGTTTTACTTGCAATTCCTTACCAAAATATAACTTTAGGCCAAATAAAATAAAATAAAATAAAGAATTCAATTAAAATACTTGGGCTACTTTGAAACATTTCATTTCTATAGAATTCAAATTGTTCTCTTTAAAAACAGTGCCATTTTAAACATTTTTAATAATTTGAACACATTTTTTCTTTGTAAACAATTATGAAAAAATATGTTTTTTAAATATTTTAGTCTTTTATTTAGTTTACATTTAACAAATTAAGGACTCTAGCTATAAATTTTGTTTATAAAAAATATTTGTTGTGCAGCTCTGTCAAATTTATTAGCATTGCCCATACTGTGAACTTTTAACACACGCTGACACGACTTTACAGCAATACCTGTAAAATATGAACCGTGTTTCAGTCACAAGGTGTAAATAGTTACATGATTATATTAAATGTGTATGTATAGATATCATATGGGTTTGTGTCTCTAAAAATATAAGAAAGATTTGAGATGTTCTAACCAGATGGGTAGTGTAAGTAAAGCTCTTTATTGACCTTTACAAGTCACATACAGCTATATAGTGCAGCTAACAAATGTTTAGGTGAAGCCTTAAGATTGACTAACAGTGCCAGAGTTCTGTAGAATTTCCAGTTGCGTTCTTTCATTAAAGATGTGCTGTGGCATGCAGAACATATTCTCAACAGTACATAGAGAAGAAATAATAATACATACTTGATCTGAAGTGTTTTGTACTATGCATTTTATGTTTCCTGTGAAAGGCTGTTTGTCTCCTTTATGTTGGGATGTTTTTTAGTTAGCAGGATTTAGTGGTTACTGTATTTTTTGATTACATATCATATATATGCACAGAAAGGTGTGGGTGAGTTAAATCCACTCCTGTATGAAGTCTTCCATTACTGATGCATTTTGAGTGATCAATAATATTAATTTATTCACATGGCGTTCGATGAATATTCATTATACTTTAGTTTATAATTAATAATGTGGTATTGGTGCCATTATTAGCATTTTATCATATATGTTTTGCGATGCGCTAGTAAATATCTTAAATTTAAGATAGTTAAATCATTAAATCATGCCAAATTTTCATGGCTTATTAACTCTGTATGACTAAATATATTTCATGTCTGTGGTGTAAAATATTAATACTGTATCATGTGATTATAAAATCCACTTTATTTATTAATACATATATCAAATAAATATTAAATGTTTCATTTGCATAATTTTGTGAAAAAAAACAAATATTTTTTTTCCCCCCACAATTCATAAACATGAAGGGTTGTTATCATTTGTGAACGTATGACACTGTTTTGCTACTCCAAATAAAGGTATTTGTTGCTGAAAATATTAATACTGATTTTATACATAAATCATGTACATTTTGTAAGTCACTGTGCAATTACCTGGGACATTTCATCTTAGAAAAATAAAGCAATCAATAGTATTTGACTTTCGGAAGGACACACATCATCTCAAAAAGGAGGTTAGCACCAGTCAAAGCAGTGTTTCCTATGAAAGACATTCCCAGAATTAGTTCAAACTGTATGAGAAATGAAACATTCTCCAAATGTCTTATTTACTCCATGTAATACAGTACCTGTGGTGTCATAAGGTGGAGAAACCTCAACCAAATCACAACCAACAAGATTAAGACCTCGACAACCTCGGATGATTTCCAGACCCTGAAAGCACAAGATACATTATTCTTAAAGCAAACTTACAGTAACCTACGGTTAATATTAAACTTTGATGTGCAAAGTCTGCTCAAACCTGAACCTGGCTACATCCCAATCGCACATTACCAGTGTTGTATAGTGTCCGGTTAGAGTTAGCATGCCCCAAATTATACTACAGTATGTTGAAAAATTGTCTTTCAAAGACACTGGGATGCACATTTATTGGACCAGTGGATATTCGAAATATATATCCATGCAGAATTTTTGGGATAATGAAATATGAGTGTTCAGATCCATCCTACATACTTATTTGTCAGTAGCAGAGTATATACTTTTACATTTGTACATTCTTTAGTCATATTTGTATGCATACTTGTAGAAGTATGACTGTTACCAAGTGAACCCAAATACCTTCTTAAGCTGGTTTAAAGGAGTTTGATTAGAGTTGCAGATCTCCAAGAGCAGGATTGAGCATCTCTGGTCGACCTGGACAGGCAACGCATACCTGAATGGGTGTGAGACCCGCGATCTCAGGAGTTCCTGTCCCAGGAGCAAATGCAGGGTCCAGACTGTCTATGTCAAAGCTGAGATAGACAGGTCCGGTTCCCATCTGTGAGCGAACCTCCTCCATGAGAGGGACAAGAGATTTGTGCCAGCACTCCACAACCTCGACTACACGGAAACCCTGGTAAGAGCAAACAAACGGACAAACAAAAAACAAAAAACATTTACATATATATATAAAATATATACACATGAAAACATATGTGCAGTCCGCCCTAGATAACCCTCTAGATCTTTCTAGACTGAGGGGAGTTTAAAAAATAATAATGATAATATAAAAATAATATTTAAATATATTTACATATTTGTTAAAATATTTTAATATAATAATAAATTAATTAATTAAAGAGAAGAAGAATTAATTATATATATATATATATATATATATATAAAACCAATAATAAATGTAATATATATGAGTAAAATTATATGTATATATAAATATATTAATATATATCATAATATATATATTAATTGTATAATTACATATATATATAATTACTTAAAACAGCGATAACTAATAATAGTAAATATATATATATATAAAACTTTAAAATAATAACGTAAAATTAAATATATATATATATATACATATATATAATACAAATTGTATATATATATTTATAATTACTTAAAACAGCGATAATAACTAATAATAGATTGATTTAATTTTATAAAAGTAATATATATATATATATATATATATATATATAACAAAAATATATGTATATATCATATTAATATATAAAATAACAATTGTAAATATATCAATAGAATAAATTAATACAATAATATTAATTTAAAAATAATACAGTAAAATGATAGAAAGATAGATGGATGGATGGATGGATGGATGGATATAGATAGATATAGATAGATATAGATAGATAGACAAAATTATGTATATATGTATATAAAATCCAGATACCTGAGCTCGGCTCCACTCATAATTATCTGGAGTATAGCCGGACCCTCTAAGCCCAATCTGGACGACCCTCTTGCAGTCCAGGAGACCCTCATCCACACAGCGCCTGAAAGGGGTCCCGTGGCCAATCTTCTCACCCAGAATCATGTCACTAGTGTCCGCATGTGCATCCACATGTATTAGGCCCACTGGACCATGTCTGAACAGCAGAAATAGCAATATTTCAGACTAAATGTAACTTAGTATTGCAAACTCGGAGGGAGGCCTGCGGAGCGTGCACCAACCTCTCAGCAACTGCCTGAAGAATCGGGTATGCAATTGTATGATCACCTCCTGGAGATTCAAAACAAATTGAAAAGGAGAAATAACACATTTAGAGTTTAGAGTCACAACTGATAGGTATATTCCTGTATATTGAAGCTGTTCTCTCACCCAGAGTAAGTGGGATGCAGCCTGTGGCCACAATTTCACGGTAAGCCTCGCGTATTTTTTTGCATGTGTCCTTCAGGTCAAAAAGGTTGACGTTAATGTCACCGATATCTGCCACTCGTAGTGATTCGTACGGGGCCGCTCTTGTCCAGCCGCTGTATGCCCTCAACATGGCAGATTCTGCCCGGATGTGCCTCGGACCAAATCTGTACAGAGTAAAAGAGGCTCAGCAATTCATGTAGTGGATATTAGATTCATATAAACGAACATTTAAACCACATCATAAATTATGTGATATGATTAATGGCACACGATTATACGGTGCACAACACAGCAAAATTTAAAAAGCAAAAATAAGTTCACAACATAACAAAATCAAGCCACAACACAACGGAAATGCTCCCGACCACTAGGGGGCTCTCAGAGCTCGGTAAAGTTAGGTTTCTCTGCCGCTGTTCTAGAGTTGACAGACTTATATCAATACCAAATTATTCGTTTTAACCATTGGCAGATGTTCCCTTCATCATGTGCCGTGGTAGCGCGTCAAATCATTCACAGGTATAAATATGACGCTTTTGTGCAAGTAGGTGATTTTGAATTAATATTTCATGTCGATATACAATGTTTACATACTTAAAATTAATCATGGTATTGATATAAGTCTGTCGACTCTAAAGCAGCGGCAAAGAAATCTAATTTTACCAAGCTCCGAGAGCCCCCTAGTGGTCAGGAGCACTTCTGTTGTGTTGTGGCTCGATTTCGTTGTGTTGTGAATTTATGTTTGCTTTTTTAATTTCATTGTGTAGTGCACTACTGCCACCATAATTTTAAACATTTTTGGAATAAAATAAATCAGTTTCCTAGCTAGTATTTTACGTATCAAATACTTTTAAATTAAATTTTTCACACATTCTGCATTTTACAGCTTGATTGGATATTACATAAATACTTGAAACTATTATATAAATATATTTAATCGCTATATAATAGATTATTTTGATTAAATGCTGTTCTTTTTAACTTTATATACATCACTGAATCCTGAAAAAAAGTATCAAGTTCCAAAAAAAATTATCAGAATGATTTCTGAAGGATCACGTTACACTGAAGACTGGAGTAATGATTCTGAAAAATCAGCTTTGCATCCCAGAAATAAATTATAGTTTAAAATATATTGAAAAAAGTAAAACGTTATTTTAAATTGTAATAATATATTTTATTTTTTCTGTATTTTTGATCACAGAAATGGTGAGCATAAGAAGCTTATTAACGTTTCCAAACTTTTAAGATAATATACAATCAGGGTTGGGGAGTAACGAAATACAAGTAACTTAGTTACGTATTTAAAATACAAAATTTGAGTAACTGTATTTCATTACAGTGAAATACTTTTTTTGAAATGAAATACTGTACAGTGAAATACTCAAATTTTGCTATTTTTATTTAGTTCTGTCCTGAACAAGACAAAATGACTGAATTTATAAAAAAAAAAAAAAATTGCCCAACTGTCAACTTAATTTAACTGTCATGACCTGATGATCCACGACTGTTTTCATGATTTGTGATAGTTGTTTGTGAGTCATTTTATAATTCACTCGTCACTGCAACTTTTTCCCACAATTTGTTTTTTTTTCCCCTTACAATTGTGAGTTTGCATTGAGATTTGCAGGTTATAAAGTCAGAATTGGGAGATATAAACTTGCAATACTGACTTTTTCTCGCAATTGTGAATTTACTATGCGAGTTTATATCTCATAATTCTGACTTTTCTCAATATTGTGAGTTTATATCTCATAATTCTGACTTTTCTCAATATTGTGAGTGTTTCATAATTTTGAGTTTTCTCAATATTGTGAGTTTATATCTCATAATTCTGACTTTATATCAAGCAATTCTGAGGGAAAAAGTCAGAATTGTGAGATAAAAACTTGCAATTACCTTTTTTGTGTTTGTTCCACACTTATTAGTATTCCAAAGTATTCTAAAGTACTTAGATTAAGTTACTAAACTTGAGTAATGTAACGAAATACGTTACACATTACTTTTTAAAGCATGAATTTTGCATGAAGCAACCTACCCAGCCCTGTACTGTATACAATCATACAACACAAAATTGTCACATGGGTTTTATCGACACACATAACTGGATCATATATTAATGCACAGTATTACCTTGCACCGGGTCGGTTGGATGTTCCGGTGTCAATAGGAACACCGACAAACGCCGCGTCCAGTCCGTCCGCTGTTTTCTGAAACGGTAGTTTGAACATAGTCGCGATTCCACTGACTCTCGCCACGAACTCCGCGCTCGGTGGGACATTGAAACTTTTCCCGGACATTCGCCGTGAATGAGGCACACCGGCCCGATTCCCGTCGACGGTTCCCCATTTCAAGACTCTCTGAGAAGCGCACGCTTTAAAAACTTGAGACCCACCAAAGACTACTCGAGCTTTATTAGCAATTCTGACTGAAGAAAACATGTTTAGCGTCGTAAATGAGAAGTTTTATCTGTCAGTGTGAGTTCAGGACGAACTTTAGCCCCTGGTGTGAAATGGGGCTGGGTTTGTGTGTTGTCGCAAATATACAAATCTGCCCTACTACTCCTACTAGGAATGAAGTATGTACTGTAGTAGCCTATGCATACTGCATTCCCAATGCTTGCAATGCAAATATTGCAATGATACGGCAGTCTATTAAAAAGACAAGAGTACATATTTCAATACTATTCAAATTCCTCTTTATTGTTTTTGGCTCCTTAAGCCAAAACATGCATTCAAAATTCACTCTACTTACTTTACTTTCAATGCACAAAGCCTGGTCTAATTGTTCAGGTTATTCCAAAGAGTGTCATAGTGAATTTATCAAAACATACTGACTTGCTTCCTTTTCAAATAACATCACAAATCATGTTTTCAACCTCTCCAATCAACTCATTGCTGTCAGAAATGCTTCAGCTTATTAAAATTCTGAATTATTTGCCTCATTTTCTTAAGGAATATACTGTGATATTATGCATGCCTGGTTTAAACTGAATATCTCCTGTTAAAGTGGTTATTATGCTGATATGGTTATTCTAAAATGTTCTAAACTGCTTAAAGTTTACATAGCGAAAAGTGCAAATGCATTAAAAAAAAGTGCTTTGACTCAGAAAGAAATCAACAGCTTGGAAAATAACACTCTTGGTTATCAGCTGTGCTTGTCTCTACAGTAAACGCACACACTAGTGCACGAGCAGAGATGCCCACTGCTCTTGTCCATACACGAGGAAGCTGACGGCGGTTCGGAGGTCCTCCAGGTCTATGTTGGCGAGGAAGGATCTCTGGAGTTCAGCTTCCACTGAGCTTCCGCCAGACCCACGACCCTTCAGGAGCACCACAGCAGACTGACACAGCAGCCAGTCCACCATTTTGTCCATTCTGGCCCGATCCAAGCTGGCCAAGACACGCTTGCCCCACAGACTGATGTGAAGAATGTTAGCGGCCACTCGTGCACTGGGGCGCTGGAAACGAGACGAAATTATTAAATAAACCTGCCAAAGAAATCAGTTAATGAACAGGTTTAACTACTGATAGTCAAATAACTGACTGCGGAAATTATTTTTACTTTTTGAAAAATACATGATCATATTATAACAATAAAAACACATAAAAATATTTTTATAGTAATAATAATAAAATATTAACTACTAAATATAAAAAAAATATTTATGCAAATTTGTCTTGTGATCTCAATGTCAAAAACACAGGTTTTTTGCTTAAAATTAATATTTTAGGACCATTAAGTTTTTCTCCTATGTACGTGAACCACTCTGAAATCACATAATTTATATATATATATATATATCTATATATATATATATATATATGTGCTGGGCATTTGAAAATAAAATAAAAGTCTGTCCAAAATAAAAGTTTGTGTTTACATAATATATGTGTGTGTACTGTGTATAATTATTATGTATATATAAATATACACACATGTAAATATTTAAGAAAAATTTATAAAATATTTATATTTACAATGGATGCAATTAATCGAATGCCCAAAACTAGTTGTAATATATATATATATATCCACACACACACAATTAGTAAACAAAAATAATAAACATTTTTACATATTTTTGTGAGATTTACCATGTTATGTAAACCAACTTGCTTTTGGCTGTTTATGAGGGAATGTTTATTGGTGACGATTATACCTTGTGAGCGTTTCTGCGTAGCAGGAGCTTCACGACTAACTGTACATCAGCAGGTACAGCGGCAGGAAGTGGAGGGAGTTGTCTTTCCTGATAGCTGCGGCTCTCCAGCCCCTGTGAGCTGTAGAAGGGGTTTGGTTGAGCGAAGAGTTCATAGGCAATCGCCCCTACGGCCCAGGCATCTGCTTTACTGTAATCAATCATCACCCCTGGACCTGGGACTGCTGTGGCCACCTAGAAGATCAAGTAAATTTAGCATAAATATAAAATATAATAAGATAACATATGATTCTGTATATACATATAATCCTTATTGCTGAAGCCTCATGTTTCAAAAGTCATTCCTGAAGTTTCTCACCTCAGGTGCCATCAGACAGGAGTTTCCCCCTCTGTTGACCCACCAGCTGTTGAAGGGCAGTTTGAGGCCCAAATCCTCTGCCAGACAGCACCCGAAGTCAGTGATCACCAGTCTGGGACACCCGGCTTTAAGATAAAAACTCATTACAGCATGACTGAAGCATTTACCTAACGCTGCAAGTCTACATTGGTATATAAAACTGGCTGCAACATCTTGGGGCTCTTACTGCTGTCAAACTCCAGGAGCACATTGTCCGATTTGAGGTCTCTGTGAGCGATGCCCTGTCTGCACAGGTGGTCCACCCCTTCCAGCAGCTGCAGCAACATGAGAGAGGCCTGCATCCGGTTTGGCACACACACCTCCAGGTACTGCCGCAGGGTGCATGGGTAACTACAGCACAGGCACATCAACCATGATTTATCAGATCAAAAAAATGACCAGAAAAAACATGTTCATATCCAAACCGCAAATGCTTGGATCTCACTTGATGCAGGTCTTTTTTTACAAACAAAGACTTACATGTTCTATATATATATATATATATATATATATATATATATATATAAAAATGTAAATATAAATAATAGAGAGTATATATTTTACAATAAATAAATACTATAGATAAAAATATTATTTCATGTATGTATTATTCTAATAATGCATAACTTTTTATAAAATATAATATTATTAATGTATTTTTTTATCAATAAATGAAATTATAGAATAATAAATATAATTATTATTCTTATTGTTTCATTTATTTCATTAACTTATTTTAGAATAGCTCCGAATAAATGAATATAATTATTACCACTATCATTAATTATTATTTTCATAATTTTAATTATAAATATTTTTATTAAAATAAATATAACTTATTAATTTTAATTAGATTACTTAGCTATTATTATCAAATGTTTTATTATTTTATTGTATGACATATAAATATAATTATTACTACTATCATTGATTGCTATTGTTATTTATTGTTATATTATTTTTTATAAAATAAACATTATTATTTTCTTATTAATTATTATTATTATTATTTTAATATTATCAATTGTGTTTCTTTTTTATTCTATTCATTTATCATTATTTTATAATAAAAAATTACTGCTATAATAATTCATTATTATTACTTCATGTAATGATTGATTTTTATTTTATTAGCAGAGCGCTCCCTCACTTCTTCATGACCAGGAACAGAGTTCGATTACTGCCCAAACCCTGTGGATTGAGTCGGGCAGGCAGGACATCGGGGTACTCCTCCTGAGCTCCAGGCAGCAGCGGGACCTCCGCAGTGAAGGCCCGGTACACTGTGATCACGTTGGGATGAGCAGTCAGCCGTTTAGGCACTGTTCCAAAGTGCCTATAAAAATAGCAAAGCCACTGGCAATGAATCGGTGTATTTTAAAGCCATGTTGTCCAGCTTAAGTTCACATATGAACTCACCCATTCAAAGCAATCTCTCCCTGCTCTTTCGTTAAGGCCTGTGGGCAGGCAGGAACCAACTCCATAGACATAGAGCGAAGGATGGCGTCACTTGATGAACCAGCCTACAGGAAGATGTTCAGTATGTCATTAGAAAAAGCTGTTGATTCTTCACAAAATGCAAAAGAATATAATCAGAATTAGTAACACTAAAATTCTGCAACTTCTCACCCCAATGTTCCACATCATTTTCATAGCTAAAGGAAAGCGGAGCAGTCCTGCTTTCTTATTGTCATCATCTGTTTGTCTCTGGTTCAGTTCCACCAGTGAACTCTTCTCGCTCTCCGCGGGGAACGCGAACGGAGCCGCGGCCTCGTACACGGCTGCATTACAACCTTTCCCGATCTGTTTCCCAATGACATAGTCCTCCAACTTGTAGCCTGATGTAAAATGCTTCAGAGGGCTCTGGAACTTCTTCTTTCTGAACACGGCCTATATTAAAAAACATGGTGAAAAATATTCAAATAAGCATAAGACACAATTCAGTTACACTTTATTTTAAGGTGTCAGTATTACAGTGTAATTATACATTTAAATACTGAGTAATGACAACTAGCATGTACTTACTATAGAGTTAGGGTTAATTGCATGTAATTATGCATAATTTCTAGTTATTACTATAGTAAATATATATAACATGTGTAACAATGACACTGTAAAATAAAGTGTTACCCAAAAAATCCTATGTATATGTAGCAGGACAATTTATGATGAATTTGTTTAAATAAATATGAAGGGAGATGTTGTATTCCTAAGTAATGCATGCACTTGCAGGCAAATCATAATAGATTACAGATGTAATTTGCACATTTACAATATTCTCTGCATACTATTTGCATATGTACTTGTGGTTAAGACCAATTTAATTGCAAAAGTGCTTATTTAGAAGTACATTTACAATGATATACATTTATCCAAAGCGACTTACAAACAAATGCAATTCATCAACATTATTCGTAATATATAAAACCAGGTTTATTGTCTTTTATTCTTTTTTTTTAACGCTGAAGCACCAATTTTAGGCTAATTTATGGTGTGTTTTTTTACAATTTCTCTGTGTATGTGTTTTATTGCTTAATAATTTTTTGTCTTTTTACTTATTGTGTTTTTAGCTCTTGTAAAGCACATTGGACAACATAGATTATATTTAATTGTGCTATATAAATTGCCATTGCCATATAAAACCAGGTTTATTAGGCAGCTAGATTAGGAAGCAAGCTAGAGAATAAATATTTTTCTGTGTGTGTGTCATAAGTAACTAGTAATCTGATGCTATCCATCATTTTATCAATAATGGCACGTAAAACATGAAATTACTATGGTACTTTTGTCAGTAGATTATGTTAACTAATAACCCGTTTAATTAATTATTTTACAATTACAGTATATGTAACAAGGAATATGATAATGCAATATTATATAACATAAATATAGTATAGTATATGGCCAGGGTTGGGGAGTAACGAAGTAACTTAGTTACGTATTTAAAATACAAAATTTGGGTAACTGTATTTCATTACAGTTACATTTTAAATGGGTGGTAATCAGATTACAGTTACATCTGAAAAGTATTTTAGATTACCAAAGTGATTACTTTGAATTTTAATGTCATTTAAACAGCAATTGGTGATTCTCTGACTCTGACAGTCTGAAAAAGCGGAGTTAAGTTTCATGTTTTCGACTGTTTTCATGTTTTGTGATAGTTGTTTGTGAGTCACTTTATAATTGTAAAAAAGGTCACTGCAACTTTTTCTCACAATTTGTTTTTCCCCTCACAATTCTGACTTCTTTTTCTCAAAATTGCGAGATTTAAACTCACAATTGCAAGTTATAAAGAATTGGGAGATATAAACTTGCAATACTAATTTTTTTTCTTGCAATTGTGAATTTAGTATGTGAGTTTATATCTCATAATTCTGACTTTTCTCAATATTGTGAGTTTATATCTCATAATTCTGACTTTATAACTCACAACTGCAACTTTATATCACACAATTCTGAGGGAAAAAGTCAGAATTGTGAGAGAAAAACTTGCAATTACCTTTTTTGTGTTTGTTCCACCCTTATTAGTATTTCAAAGTATTCTTAAGTATTTAGATTAAGTTACTAAACTTGAGTAAAGTAACGAGATACGTTACAAACTACTTTTTAAAGCATGTAATGTGTAATCTGTAATACATTTTAAAAGTAACCTACCCAGCCCTATTTATAGCACACACACTTGCATTCAAATACTTTTTTATCAGTTCAAGAATTCCCTGCGAATCAAACCCCTGTTTGAGACTATTATTATTGTTACCATCATCATTTGCTATACAACTAGTCATGTTTGTGTTGTTAATGTCACCTGAATCTCCTGACACAGAGCAACGCTTGTCCTGTCCTCCTCCTGCTGCTGTTCAATCAGCCCTAAACCCACCCCAAAAGCCAGGAAAACAGCCCTGTTTCTGGGCGAACCACCTCCAATCACTCTCCTGAAAGCGCCGGACTGGAGCTGGGCGGCCAGCCCGCTGAGAGACAGGCGGAAGAAGCGGTACCGGCCAGGCAAGAAGGTCTGCGGCTGGACGGTACGGGTCGGCCGGGACACACGCAGCCGCTCACCGCGGAACTTCGCTGCCACACGGCCAGCTGGTTTGAAGAGACCCAGCTGGAAAACTGACCTCCCCAGCTCCAACCCCCGACTGAGGGCATGTTTCACTGACATTTTGAAGCAAATAAAGAACTAAATTTCACGATGACAGAAAAACAATTGGGCCGCTTTTACTTCTCCCTACATTATAACTCAAGGACAGTGTTTATGTAACGCTGATTGGTCGGCAGCCAATTTTCAAAATAAAAGTCAAACTGCATGTATTTCATAATAAAAGTCGAGATGGCAGGTATTTTAAAATAAAAAAGTAGGGCCTACTAAAAATGTTTCAACACAACAGTTCAGAATAGGGTTATTATTTATTAGTTAACACATTTACTGAATGTTTTGGTTGTGAAATAATAGAACCACACATCCATCCAATACATTATAAATCTATCCTACACATCTGCTTTGTAACATGGCTTTTAATTTAAGTTTTATTTCTGAAAGTCAACAGTCTGATGGTTTTTTCGGTCTTGCTCTCAGGTCATCAGGGCCAAATGAACATGGCAGGAGCTCCTCCACTGTCATCAGTTTGAAAGATCCATCTGATTTTGACAGATAAACGTCCCACTGTGAGCCAAACTGCAAAAAAGATGACATAACCAGACTCTTAACTGACAGAGTTAATGAAAGGTGACTTTTTTTTGTGTGTGTGTACTGTGCGTTATTCACATTATAATGCAATTTTGTGTTTTTTGTTGTAAGCCACTCCCAAGTTCCTCAAAATTTTCTAAATTTCTAGATGTGCATGTGTTGATGTTTTGGCTCTCTTCTGACTGATGACTTGTTTTTGCATGCCACAGAGTAACTGCACATGCTTATATGTCTTTGTAACTAATTGTAATAATAATTACAATGAAAATTATCACTAATTTTATTATTTTTTAGAAGAACTAACCTCTCTCATGAACTGCCTGCAGGCTCCACAAGGAGAAATAACCCGATCTTCAAGGTCACTGCACAAAACACAGGAATGTATACCAGGAATATTACTCAACAGAATGCATTTATACTTCAGCCAGTACATATATATCAAAATACCTGGAAATCGCGATGGCTTTGAAGGTGGTGTGTCCCTCAGACACAGCTTTTGAGATAGCAGTCCTCTCAGCACACAATCCAGCGGTGTAGCACGCATTCTCTACATTACAGCCTGTTAACAGCACATCACCATAGACTGATGAACCATGACAAAACAGAGATATATAAATTCATATGTCTCATATTGCCTTTCTGGTTTCCTTTTGGGAACATCCATTTGGCATATGCAAACTAAATGTATATTTTTTGTAAAGTGTAAATATAGTTGCAGCATAAACAAACATTTACACTACTGTTCAAGAGTTTAGGGTCAGTAAGATTTTTCTTGAAAGAAATCAATACTTTTTTTCAGTAAGGATGCATTAAATTGATCAAAAGTGACATTGATCATCCAAAAGATTTCTATTTCAAATAAATGAACTTTCTAATCATCAAAGAATCCTGAAAAAAAAAAAAAAAATAGTAAAATAGTAATGTTTCTTGAACAGCAAATCAGTTTATTAAAATGATTTCTGAAGGATCACTGAAGACTGATGCTGAAAACATACTAATTTATTCCTGATGTCAAAGCTATTTTAAATATAATACAATGGAAAAGTGTAACTATTTTTTATTACAGTATGTATTAAAATTATTTTAAATAAATGTTTTACTGTATTTTTGATCATGAAGTGGAGACTTGGTGAGCAAAAGAGACTACAAAACATTAAAATGTTTGAATGGTATGCATGTATTTGTAGCTTTCATTCATTCAATCAATCAATCTCTCTCTCTCTCTCTCTCTCTCTATATATATATATATATATAAAACAACACTTAACTTTTATAAATGTATAAGAGTGTCCTCACCTGTGAACACACTTCCATCGCTTGTTAAGACAGCTGCTCCGACCCTGAACTTGCTGTAGGGACAGTACGCCAGGTTTCTGGCTTCCTGAGATTTCTGAACAAGCGCTTGTGGGCTGCAGCTATTCATAATGCTGCTGACTGGAGACTCTGTTCCAACAGACAGGCACTGCATGGCTTCAAGTCACAAGTTAATGTGTGTGTGTGTGTGTGAGACTGACCGTTAAATGAGGAAATTAGTGATGCAATGAGTCTTTGAATTTTAATGTGTAGCAATGTCAACATTGCTTCCAAAATTCCCATACTTAATTCATTATATATATATGAACTAAGTATATATATATATATATATATTTAGTATCATGTTCACTATATATATATCCCCTGGGAATAGAGGCATATGTCCACGAACAGGAATATCCATTGCACTGTTTTGAAAATCATTACACAGAGCTCGCTTGACATAATAAATTAAACATTTTCACTGACCTTAATGTGGTTTAAGCATTTATTCTCATACTAGAAAATATTTAATTGAGTTAATGCTCGGCTTTTTAAGTAACCAGACGGATGAGGGAACATGATCTTTTTCACTCAGTCCAGAGTTCAGACACTCATGTGGAGATGACCGCAGTAAAGACACAAGTAAGAGCTTGTTGTAAACTTTATGCATTTAAAAACATGACTGTGACATTCCATCAATCTTATTGACAGCTGGATTTCTTCCAGGACATTTTCTCTTGAGGTGCATCATGGGATGCTTTTTAAATTGTACTGAAGGAGAGGTACAAGTTTTGTAAAGAAGTTCATATATAGTCACAGCTTATATTTGACTACAAAACTTAAAGCTTTTAGATCAGAAGAGAAATGAGAAATAAAATCAGTGAGTTGTGCTGCTTTGAAACATAGAAATGTAAATGTAAAACGTGCCACAACATTCTGTGAAAGACAAAATAAAGTTAATTTAAGTGTTTCATTTTTTCAATCAGTATTTCAAGTCCAAAATATGCATGCTACTCTATAAACTTCTGGATTCTGGATGGAATGTTGTGGATCAATACTTGAAGTAGGATTTATTATTATATTACATCCTTTTCTTAATTCTGATTTAAGAAAAGTCTTCCCACGATTAGATGAACATGTATTTTAACTTTCAGACGTGATGATCCAGTCGATCCAGCGGTTGTAGTTCCTGACTTTTGTGTAGACACCAGGATAGTACGGAAGAGCGCAGCCGATTCCCCATGAAACAATGCCTTCTAAAATCCCATCACAAATGAGAGGGCCGCCTGAATCTCCCTGTGAAAGACATTTTCACATTCTTCAGTCAAATTGTATAAAACATTTTTAAACACTAAAAATGTATTTATTTCTAATTAAACAGAAAAATGGGGTCTCACATCTGGATCCCATTTCTTGTGTGTTATTCTGTAACTTTTACTGTTTTTTTTCCTTTGTTACTTGCAAAGTTATGAATATTATCTATTGTGTACCTACAGTAAGTTCATAAAGATATCACACCTTGATTTGAACTAACATAAAGAGTGTGAACATAAAGCCCTGAATAGCTGTGCCATATCAGAGTATATCTGACATCTCCATGAATTGTCAGCTGCTAACCGCACCCTTATTCCCAGAATGCCTTTTTCACAGAAAAGCCATTGGCAGGACCCTTGGGAGGGATTGTGTGCTATCATAAATTATGGAAACTGACAATTGCCGTGACAAAGCAGGTGTGTGAGGGGTCAAACTAAATTTAAGAAGAGCTCAGAACAGGTTTGAACTACCCAGGTTTATAGTGTCGCAAAAACAGTGTTGTTTTCATTGCACCATATCAGGGTTTTAAAACCACACTTTTGCTGCTTGATATAAAATACTGAAAATAAAATATAAAAAACTTTTTTATTTCAGCTAGTTGTCAAAGCATCTTTTCACATTTTCAAAATGAATAAAAATTATGTAGACATAAAAAAAATATATATAAAAATGAAATGCCAACAAATTAACAAAATTACTGAAACTTTAACTAAAATGAAAATGAAAACCTATAATTGTATCTCAATGAATAGCCAACATAATGTTGGTTTATTATTATTAATTATTAATAATAATATTATAATGTTCCTCAATATCTCTATTTATGCTGAAGTTATTGAGAAAACAAACTATTACTTTTGTGATTCTCTTTGGCTTTTGTTATTTGCCTTCGGGTTCTGGAAGTAAAATCTCCCATTCATTTTTTCCATAGAGGAATTGATTTTTTACAGATTTTTTACATTTTTACGAGGTTGTTAATCGATGGTATTTGCCTCTGTCGAAGTCAGTCACATGCATTATTTCAATGTATTTTTAAAATAATCATGCCCGTAAGCAGAATTCCTGGTGAAACACTACATTACCCATGATTCTGCAGAGACACTTCCACCAATCAGAGAATCCAAACAAGCAAATCTTGCCAAAAGAACTTTTTAGCGTTTGCCGAATCCCATGAAGCACTGCAAATGATGCAAATACCCTACACTCTCAAACTATTTACATTACAGTTATTAATTTGGCAGATGCTTTTATTCAAAGCGACTTACAAGTGAGAAGTTTCCCTGTGAGTGTGTGTGTGTGTGTGAAAAATATATATAGCTACAGTACATAATCAGCATCTTTAAATCAATAGTTTTACATCTATATCATTTTAAATCAAAGTTTGTAAAGTGAGCAGCACGATTAATCGTAAAAAGATCACAATCTCCATTTAGCCACCCACTTTATATTTGTCAGAACCTCTAGTGAATTGCATGTTATTTTATTTTATTATATATTCAGAATCGTGGGAGAATTGTGATCTCAATTTGAAACCAAAAAATCGTGATTTTCATTTTTTAACCAGAATCGTGCAGCTCTACCTCATGGCATGGAAAAATGCTGCCGGACACCAAGGCAGATGAACAAGTGGACTGGCACTGTTGCACTCTTGTCACTAGTGTTGTGGAAATGAGATTTGCACTCTGATTACCTGGCAGGAGTCTTTGCCCCCGAAGCGTGAGCCTGCGCAGATCATGTTGTCGTTGACTCTGTAGTAGTAGTAGTATTGGCAGTTGGGGATGATCTCCACATCCACAGCGCGTAGAATCGGTGACAGATAGAAGCTGTAGAGTCGCGTCACTCCCCATCCGCTCACGGTGCACGGCCCCACTAAATCACTGTCTGTGGTTGGCAGAGGGGCCGGCTGAACATTAGCGTTAATCTGAGCTGGAACACTGAGCTGGGAAAAAATAAATAAGATGTCTTCACAAGATGCGTGTAATTTCTGCAGAAATATAATGACAATTTCCAAACAGGTTTCCCTAAACACTCTCCCCATCTGCCACTGGGCAAACAAGCAGATAGCCCCGCCCCAGAGCTCACGTCATTGGTTGAGCCAGAAGCTGACAAGTCGGCCACTCAAACAAAAAGAGTGTTTTGAAAGACTCCTCTTTGTTGCATAAAGCTTAGATTTTGTGTGTGTATGTGTATATATGTATATATATATATATATATTCTATTTTATTATTATTCTATTTTACTCTGGCACTGGTTTATTATATCTTTTTTAACTTTTGAATGACTACTTCTATTTAAATGAATACTTTTCAGCTTTCAAATGTAAGTAAATTATTTTTTTTGTGTGTAAAAAATCTTATTTGCTGTCATTAAATTTCATTATAATATGAGGGTGTTAAAAAAAATACAGGTATCAACCAATCACTGCACATTAAACTGGAATATTGAAGAAATGATCAAACAAACAAAAAAGAATTTCTATAGCAGGATTTCTCATCAGTATTTGCATACAAGATAAGTATCAGTAGTTTCTAGCATTTGTTATTATGTTTCTTACCTTAATGAGCATGATGTCATTGTTAAAAGTTTTTGGATTGTAGGCAAAATGACTGTAGACTCTGGAGACGTTATGTATTTGCTCAAATCCCTCTTCAACAGCGAGATTGTGCTCACTCAGCACCACCTGAATGACGCTAGCCCTGTCGATCCAAATATGATGAAACAATTAACTAATTAAATAACTTATTTCAATTCGAATAAGATGTTGTTTTAAAACCCTTCGAGTAAATCTTTGTCAGTGAAGCGAGCATGTTGCGTTACGTACGGTCTCCAGCAGTGGGCAGCAGTCACCACCCATTGGGGCTGAATGAGGGTTCCTCCACAGTAATGCTTCCTGTCAACCTGAAGAGTCACCTGGTACTTGATGGAGTAAGGCACGACCTCTTGACCCCCAATGATCCTTTGTGGTAATGTATCTAGTCAATATAAAGAACATGGAGTAAATGTTATTCACATTTTGCTATATAGGCTATATATCCAAATAACATGCATTTTGACATTTCTGTTACACAATCAGAAAACAGAATATTACCGGTGTGTTTAAAACTTGATTTTAGCTTGGTTATGATTATACACATTTATATGTGATTATAAATGGGAATTAAAAGAAATCATGACTCCATATTGAATCCTGAAATTTCTAATGTGGATCAGACTTGTGGATGGATACACAACCTCCTCATATTAGATTAATTATTACATTGAGTCTAGAACAATGGCATGTCAAATAACTGCTGTTTAATGAATTGAATCGCTTACCACTGACCGCCATAGCGAGCACAAGAAATACCCACAATAACTGAGCCATTCTTCCAGCGCTGTAACAAGAAAAAAGCAGCCAAAACACAAGTAAATATGGTGAAAGATTGTAATAAATGAAAACGAGTCTCTCAATGCTTATAATGAAACGCTGAAGTCTTTATGTCTGCTTGCATCCTTCAAAACTGTACAATAGCAAACCGATCCAGTTCAAGAGTGCAGAACAAATATCTGATCATGAGATGATCTGTTGATGACTGTATTACAAGATGCTCTAATGCCTTTTACACATACATTATGAGAAGATAAAATATGCGAAAACTCACCAGTGATGATTCCTCACCTTCCAAGCCTTGAATAACCTCCAACTGCTGATTTCTGTTCTCTAAGAGCTTTTATACTGACACCATATCCATGTCTAGTGCTTTTGTGGGCCAGTGAAACAACAAATTGTACATTTATCCCACAGTATAAGAGACACTGACCTAGTACCTGACAAAGACCCTCAGTGTCATGCATATCTGATTCAACGCTCTTTATGATCACTTATTGTTTGCTGGTATTGCGGAACAACACCCTGTTCAGCCATTTCAATGGCAGCGTTAAAAACAAGTACTGTGGGTGTTGTCAGTTTAAAAGTGTTTCAAAATATCACTGGTTTGAGTTACATGATCAGAAAAGTTTTTAAAGTGAATGAGTTATTTTTCATCATTTCGCTTGGAAATTACATGGAACTGTTTTTAGCATATGCCACCCTTATAAATAAATTAGCCAGGAACAGGAAGAGACTTTCAAAATCGCAGTCTAAAATTGTTCAACATTACAAATGATTTGGAGCTAAAGACCTGTCACATTTTAAATGGATAGTTCACCCAAAAATGAAAATGCTGTCATCATTTACTCACCCTCAAGTTGTTCCAAACCTGTATGAGTTTCTTTCTTCTGCTGAAGTCAAAAGAAGATATTTTGAAGAATGTCAGTAACCAAACAGTTGATGGACCCCATTGACTTCCATAGTATTATATCAATGTGGTCAGTGAGGACCAGACTTCTTTTGATGTTTTATTGTTCCTCATGCAAATAAGAACAATTTTCAGATGGTCTGGCTCGGGTCTTGTGAGTGAGTGCTACTTTATAAGTTTTAAATAGCGTTGTAGGCCCCCTCTCAATTTAAGAATTATTCTTCTAAGGCCTTCATTATTAGTAATCCCCTTGCTTTGTGGGTCGTTATGCTGAATACTTTGCACTGGAGCTATGCCAAGCTGGGAGGCTGTAAGTAAGCCTTCCTAATGGACCTAGCAGCCTAGTTAGATGTTAGACCTAGTTAGTTACAGTGTTGAGTCGTTGGCCTTCGGGCCTCCTGGACGGATATACCTCAGGTTGAGCTAGTTTACAGTAACTAACGGTAAAACTCTGCGGCTCGGAATCAGGCTGTAAGGCTCTTCAGGAGCCTCCTTGATAACTGGTTCCAGAGCTTGGTCAGCACTTGCTATGCCAGAGCTGTCCTTGCGGTCAAGCTTTCTTAGTACTCCCTTCGTTTAGAGGGTCATATCGATAAGCACAACGGAAGGCCCGCCTCTCCATTCATTCGTTTGGACAATGGAGAAAACGTGAATGACGTTGAGTTGCTTTTTTTCCACAGTAGTAACAGCATGCAAAACACTCAGTGCTATTAAAAAATATTTTAAAACAGGTGCCTCTCTCACAGCAAAAAACACGTTCTCTGATCGGGGCCTCGCTTGGAGGGTCATTTTGTTTAGTCTTGCTCGCCAGGATGCCCATCTGGAATCCGATGCGCTGTGGTTATTGCCTTTATGCAATACCCGCTCATTGGAGGCCTCTGGTATGAGGTACAGAGATTCTGTTCAGCTGACAGGTTGTAGGCTGACTGGGTTGAGATGGAACGAAGTGGGAGGATCCTTGGAGGGTTTAGGGGTTGACGCTTAGATCCCCCTTGAAAGTGACAGGCTAGGGTCCCTTTCATTGTGGCATGTAGCTTGGGTAGTGGCCGTATGGAGTAATGTCACCGATAGCGAATTACTGGTGTGCATCTTTGGGGAATTCAACTCTGGCAATCAGGCCATTTGAGTTATTTTTCTTGTGCTTAGTCACAGCCAATTTGACATGCATGCCCCTCAACAAGGAAGAGTGGGCATTTGTTCCCCATTAGCGTCCTAGCACGCAGTGCGAATTCCCAATCTAAAGGGAACGTATTGGGTTACAAATGTAACCATGGTTCTCTGAGAAGGGGAACGAGACACTGCATTTCGTTGCCATGCTTCTGTGCTGCCTGCATAGTCCCTTCAGATGAAGTGGATGACATTCTCTAGGTGCCCTTTTTATGCCACTTGTAGTGGCGTCATAGGCTGTCGTGGCCAATACAATTGACAGTTTGATTGACAGGTGATCTGACCGATCATAACCCTGAATCCACCATTTTATCCGGCAAAGCAGTCAGGGGAGTTAGTAGATTAACGTTGATGAACTTGACAAATTGTGTGTACTCACGTCTTTCCGCACTTGAAACAACATTCCTTCTGATGTTCATTCATGTTTATTTGATGCTATAAATGAACTAGTATGAAGAGATGATCTTGAAGGAGCTACAGCGATCTGTCACCACACATTAAAGACACACTAGACGCTATTTATTGTTTAAACTTCTTTAAAAAAATTACAATATTTTAAATATGAAACTGTTTCATACGTTGTCAGTGTCCTCTTCGCTCCGCAATGTATTTTTCACTTCGTGAGAACATGATGTGTGGCGTGAGAATGCATGGATTGTCGGGCATAGCAACGAGCAAAGGGTTTTGCGAAGGGTCAACTGGCGTGTTTTACCACGTGCTTCAGGCATCAGTCACGCGGAGGCGTTCCTCATTAGTGTCCTAGGATGCAATGTCTCGTTCCCTTTCTCAGGGAACCAAGGTTACATTTGTAACCAGAGACGATCTATGGATACTATTTATGACATTAAATATGGTTCTCAAATTTACTGTAAGCAATTGTAACTCTAATATAAGAAATGAATCATCTCCTGTCCGGCAGTGAATAAATGCATTATATTCTGATAGATGTGCAAATAATGAACGCATTATTCCCTAGATTTATTTATATCTGTATACGCATCTAAAGAGTTGTATGTACCCAGACTATGAATTATTTAACTTGATTTTTTCTGACAACATGCTTTTCCCTGCAAACGCATCCCACTTCTAACCATCTTATTGTTTTCAGTCCTTAATCCTCCCACTCAGACTGTGGGAGTTTTATCAAAACAACGGTTGGCCGCTTACAGAACCACTTTAAGACTCTCTCTTGGGAAAAGTTTGACATTATAGGAGCTTTACCGAACATGAAGATAAAAATCAGATCGTCTCAGGAGTGTCTCAATACTGGTTAATTTGATACATCAGTATTGAAACTTTGTTTACATTAGAACTACTTCTGTATTTTTTAACAGTAAATATTGCAATTTTTGTCAGTGTGTAATGCTGTATATTTTTCCTTTAACAAAAGATGAGGTTGGTTTTATATTATGCATGGTAATTTAATACAACGATTTTCAGGCCATTTTAAAATAAAGAACAAAAATGAATAATTTATATGAATTATACCAAGTCAAGTAAATTATCCTCATATTTAAAATGCTAATATTTTAAAATGGTCTGGGATCGTTGTGAAAAAATAAAAAAACAAAACATGTCCTCAGCTGTAGTTTGGTAATTCCAGTAAATGTCAAGTTATTCCAAATAATTTTGTAGAATTTTATGTTTTGGAATCATTTAAAAATAAATAAAACAGGTCATCAACTTCAGTTTCTCATCTACAGTTATTCCACATAATTCATTCCCTACCATAAAATAGTTTTTACATTTTTTTATGGTTAACAACTATGGAATCTATAAAATAAAATTTTGCTAATACTTGCCAACACTCCCACCATGTGGCAATGTCAGCAGAGCCATGTAGAGCAGTGCTGTGACATCACTGTTACCCTAATTACCATGACAAGTGAATTGGTGGATGAACCCATTTAAGAGGTCAGACATTAATGAATGACAGTTCATTAAAACATAGATAAATAGTCTTCTGACAACAGAACGATCCACAACCTCTCTATTAAACCATGACAGGATCCTGAAGGGTTCTGAGCAGTGAATCTAACACAGAAGCCAGAGGCATCATGTCACGATGATGAGGAGCGTGAGGAAGGGGGCTAATCCCTCTGTTGTGGTAGCACCAAGAGAGCAGAACAAGAGATCAAGCGTAAAAATGGCAGCGGTCAGCACCCGAGGGGAACCAGCCATGAGAAATGCGAGAGAGCGACAATAAATGAGACGTCGATTGTGCTGTGTCAGATTCAGAAGAGATCATTAGCTAACACTGGCCACAGAGATCACACGGAGAACAAGATGAGGGCCGTTTCAGCACCGCACCTTCATTTTTAATGATCCGTGCTACAGATCTGGGCCGATCCCACAATTCCCAGTAGACAGCGCTTATTAGGGGGTTTTCTGCTGGTCCAATTGGTCAAATAGTTCAAATTCGTACTTGGCCTGTAAATATTTTAATCGGCCCCACAACTGATTTATTTTTTGCAGTGTTTTATTGTGTGAAAAAAAATTAAAGAATGTAAAATATATATAATGTAATATATACTGTACAAATGTGTGTGTGTGTGTGTGTGTTTTAAGACTGCTTTAAATATCTAAACTAAACTAAAATAATTAGTTAAAAGTAAAAGGTGTTAATTCTGGAAAATGATCAAAAGATCATTTTATTTTAGATGACACTTGTTTTGTTTTTGACAATTTTTAGCAAATCGAAAAATGATTCGGAAAATTTTAACAAAACCTCATCCACAACTTGAATGGAAAGAGATTTAAAATTAAATTAAACTAAATTAAATAATAAAATGAAAAACAGTAATTTCAAAAATGGCTGAGAATTTAGTTCAGAAAAATGATCAAATTATCATTTGGTATTAGATCACGCTTGTTTTGATTATTTGATATTTTGACCATTTTCAGCCTATTGAAAAATTATTCCCTGCATCCCACGTCTCACCATCTTATTGTGTGAAAAAAAATGAAAGAAAGTAAAATATATATAATGTAATATATACTGTACATATGTGTGTATGTGTTTTTGTTATTCCCTGCATCCCACATCTCATCATCTTTTTGTCTTCAATCCTCCAACTCACTCCCACTCAGACTGTGTGAGTTTTACGGTACAGAACCGCTTTAAGACTCTCTTGGGAAAAGTTTGACAGGAGCTTTACCGAACATGAAGATAAAATCAGATCGTCTCAGGAGTGTCTCAATACTGTCTGATTTGGTTAATTTGATATATTAGATTTGATTATATTAGAACTACTACCATTTGTAGTGTTTCTTTTTTTTTTACAGTAAATATTGTAATTTGTTTTAGTCAGTGTGCACTGCTACAAATTTTTCCTTCTTTAACACAAAAGGTGAGGTTTGTTTCATATTATGTATGGCAATTTAATACAAGTCTAATGATTTTCAGGCCATTTTAAAATAACGCACAAAAATGAGCAATTAAATAGATTTAGTCTAATTAAAATGAATTATGTTTAATTCATGTTTAAAATGGCTCATGTTAAAAAATGATCAAATTATAATTTACTAACAGAACGCACATGTTTTGATTTTTTCAGCCTATTGGAAATGATTCTCGCAATTTTAACAAAACCTCATCGACAACTTGAACAGAAAGCCATTTAAAATAAAATAAAATTGCATAAAATAAAAAACAAAATATAAAATAACAAGTTAAAAGCAATTGTGAAAATAGCTCAGAATTTAGTTCCAGGAAAAATGATCAAATTATCATTTGGTACCAGATGATTTGATTTTTTGACATTATCAGGTAACGAAACGGGTGATAAACAGATCAGAAATCAGAAATCATTCTCGCAATTTCAACAAAACCTCATCAACCACAAGAGAAAAAAAAACAGAAAGATATTTAAAATGAAATAAAATAAATAACCAAATAAATAAATAATCTCAGAATTTATTTTGAAAAAACGATGTTTTTGACCAAATGTGACTTTCTGGGGCCACTAAACTCACTAACATTTGTAACATAAATCAAAAAGGCGTTTACAAGAAAAATCCGATATTTTTTTCAACTGTAGAATTTAATCTGCGATGTGACGCAAATGGCGTGTGACGTAGGCAATTGTACTGATCCTAAATCAGACCCAAAACAAAAGATCACAGGTTTGGTTAAGCATGCTTCAATTATATATTGTTCCCGTTCTCAGACAACATTGTGACCATGGAGACGGAAATAGGAACTAGGAAACCCGAGAATGCAGAAGTAATCCTTCCCCAGGTGTGGAATCAGAGTACCTGAAGCAAAGCTCCTCTCAGTCTGGTCTGCACCTGTGCATGTGTCTGTCTCTGTGGCCGCGTCTCCATCAGTATGAACCCGCCGCTTCTTCTGCTGTGTGTCCTCCTGGAGCTCCTCGTGCTGAGCTGTAAGTACAAGATTTACATTTCAGTCCTATAAAATCCTTTCAGTGCGTTAACATGGTATAGCGGCTTGAGCGCTGTGCATTGTGGAGCGGTCGTATACTGTACCTCGAGCAAAGTGTCAGTTTTTACTACAAAATGTTTGGGCAACTTGCTGTTTATTTTGATGTGAATAATATAGTAACTTTAATGGAACATGTCTATTTTTTATTTAAAGAAGTATTTATATCTTCAATTAAATAAAATATTAAAATGATGACATACTGCAATCAATTAGACTCAAGTTGTCAATTATAAAATAATTAAAATATGGCATTTCGCAATGTTTTAGACTCAACCCACAGGAATAAAATTAAATAAAAATAAAAGCATATTGTAATGTTTTAGACTCACAAGTAGGGGAAAACACAAATCTCAATTGTGCTTTCTATAACAAAAGATCACATGGCGAACAAATGAAAGCTTAAGCCTCAGAGTCATAGATCTCAATATGAACTCAAAACGAGTTTCAATATGATATTTGTTCAAATGTTACTGAAAATTGATTCTAATACTTGTAGTAGAAATATAAATGAAATCTCCTGAGCTAGTGATGGCTTTTAATACCGTGTAGCTCTTTTTTTTCCTTTGCATGTCTGGCTGAGGTTTTGCCAGTGCTTTGATTTATTACAGAAATGAAATATGAGGACAAAGTTAAGTTTAGTTTCATTGATGGATGGGCCCTTCATCCTGACAGCCCGCACTGAGTGCATCTTCACTGAAGGAAATCCAAAGCAAATCGTTTTTCATTCCCAGCACAAAAAAACCCTAAAATGCAATTATAAAGTTTAGAATGAACATAAAAGATCAATTAATCCATCCAATGATGAAATCTAACTTAAAACCCTGAATTATAAAAACACACCAAAGACATTTAAATCCCCAAACGCTGTAATTTAAATCCCTAAACATTGAACTTCAGCGTTGTATACCGTTTTTCGCTACTTCACGACATACAACAGCAAACAATGGACGTACACAACCTCTTCATGTGAGGGGAATTCAATGCTTTGTGCGCTTTAACGTTTAGGATTTCCTCACGTTGAGAGCAGATAAAGGTCACGCTGCTGCCAATCCTCGTGAGGTCCAAGGTCATTCAATCAAGGTTACATAATAGGTTCAATCCAGCGGCATATATGTTTCACACGGCCGGTCAATGGCTGCTAATATTGTATAGGATTACTTGAACCGCAGCACGTACAACTGCCTAATTGTTACACTGTGATCAATATGCCCAAGGGCAACATTTATACATACCAGAGACGACTCTTCAGTCCCCCGCTGACGCCGTTGACGGGTTTCATTCATATCAAACGCAGCGTATCGCGACGCACATGTCAGGAAATTATAGTCTTCTGTGGACAGATTTAGATAGAGGAAAAACCCATATCGTTTACTACACATTGTTAAGTATTGACTTACCGTAAGACAAATTTAGCAAACTTAAGTTACACACTTTCCTTCCGAAACAAAGGTGTGGATCCACGTGCACACGTGTCTCCGCTGTGTGAAAGGAAAATCTAGATTAATATCACTATGCTATCAACATAATCACGTGTCTCTTAGATGGTTTCACAGGTCAGGATCTGCTGCAGAGCCGGATCGTGGGTGGATACGTCCCGACACCGTACTCTATCAAGTACATCGTGTCCATTCAGAGCTCCACGGGCCAGCACTTGTGTGGCGGGACCTTAATTAACAAATACTGGGTGCTGACCGCAGCACACTGCAATATAGGGTAAGATGAGCATCGCTGGATATAGAACTGATGAGCTGTGATTGGACATTTGTGCATTCAAGCATTTTAATATGAGATATGAGTTTAGTCAGGGGGTATTTCCATTTGGCGCCACTTTGGAGGCACAGCGAACAGATATTGAGTTCACCTGGGCTGGTAACCATAGCAACAGTTTGGCACAAAAATATCTTCTGAGAATGTTTTGCTATCATTCCAATTAAGTTGTCCAGTTTTTGAATGTTTTTAAAACATTAAAAAAAATGTTTTTTCTTGGTTATGCGAACGTTAAGGAAACATTCCTTTTCATCATTCTTCTAACATTATGGGAATGTTACTTTTGAATGTTCTCTGAACATTCTGAAACGAGTAGAAACATTTATGAATGACGTATAAATCACATTTTGTTCTAATGTTTTGAGAAAATTGTTAAAAACTTTGAACAAACATTCTTTTAACATTCCTGAAGTAATATTTGTTCTGTTAGCTGGGTTATTGACATTATTTCAATATATAAATAAATGATATAAATATATAATAATAATAAATTATATAAATTATAGATTTTTAAAAAAATTAACAAATTAAATCTGGTTTAGGTATAGCTTATATAGTAAATTTAACGGTAGCACTTTACAATAAGGTTCATTAGTTAACATGAACTAATAATGAACTGCACTTCTACAGCATTTATTAATCTTTGATAATGTTAATTTCAACATTTACTGATACATTATTGAAATCTTGTTAACATTAGTTAATGCACTGTGAACTAACATGAACAAACAAAGATCAACTGTATTTTCATTAACTAACGTTAACGAATATTAGTAAATACAGTCACAAATGTGTTGCTCATGGTTAGTTAATACATTAACTAATGTTTAACTAATGAACCTTATTGTAAAGTGTTACAAATTTAACAAATTCTCATTCCCTAACAATTTACTTTTATTGATGACTCACATTCCTTTATGGTTCTTGTAGAAAAAAAATGAACAAAATTATGATATTTTATGTAAAATCATGATGTATCTTTCCCCTGCTTAGAGCACTAAAAGACACTGATGTGATACAGTTTGTGCCCCAGAAATGACTTAAAATATATTTAAAGTAGTATTTAAAAACTGGCAACTAAAACAAATACAGTGAAAAGGTTTCAGGCATTACAGGATGCCATGTTGGTGACAACTCATAATAACTGTAAATATAATGTTAATATACCAAGCTACTCGGACTACCATAATCTGCATAATACAGGTGGAAAAATAGAATGTCACATGATGAAGTATTTTTGTCCAAAATGATGGCCAATACTCGTTGCGCAGGGTCATACACACAAAGGCAAAAGCATCAGAATACGACACAAAAATAATACAATAAACATTAGAAGAGGTAATACTAAACACCCTACACTCTTAAAAATCAAGATTCTTTATTGGCATCAAAGGTTCCATTAACATTTATGGAACATTTTATTGGACTATAGTGTAAAAAGCTTCTTTAGATTAATAAAATGTTTTTTTCCATTATGAAAAAAATGGTTCTTTTAATAACTGTTAACTGAAATGTTGTTATATTGGTTGATATTTATATTATATATTGCACATGTAAAGTTTTTGAACTTCAAGAGTCACTCAGTTGGATAAAAATCAGTATTCGTTTGTGTCTCCAGGGAGGCAAACATGAGGATCGTGGCCGGAGATTATTCTGTGGGATTATATGAGGGGACGGAGCAGTTTCGCAGACCTCATGTTTTAATACCTCACCCACAGTACAATAAAGCCACCAATAACGCAGACATCATGCTCATTAAGGTGAGGCGGTGGAATCAATGCTCCTGTGTTACACTGACTGACTCACTGTGAATCATTGATTCTTTTCATGCATACACAATGAACACAACAATCCGGCATCAAGTTATATTACATGAAGTGATGTATCTCTTAGTTATCAGTAATGCAACAATACTGCATGAATTTTTTACACATCTAAAATTTTGTAATTAAAATGGTATACTTAGTATATTAACAGAATAGCGTAAAAGTTTCAGATTTAGTATACAAGTAAAAATAGGAACACTTTACGATAAGGTTTCATTTCTTAACATTAGTTAACTACGTTAGTTAACATGAACTAACAATGAACAACACTTTTACAGCATTTATTTTACTAACACATCATTAAAATCAAAAGTTGCATTTGATAAGTACGTGATAATCCATGGCTTGATGTGCATTAAACGATTTTAATGGATGACATGGATCTGGAGCGTATTCAAATTGTTTAATGCACAGCTAGCCATGGATTATCCCTGTTATACCATGGTCATTTGCCAAAATATTGATATGCAATACTTGACCGAGTGAAAATGATGGTTACGGATTTTAGATCTACCCTAAAATAGGTGTTTTTAAATCAGACACAGAGATAAAGTAGTGCGTAAGGTTATATTTGAATTTGATTATATTGTATGAATTATAGCATTTATTTGAATTATCAAGAGAGAGAAATGAGAGATACATGTGTGAATTACATGCGTCTCTCTCTATGAATCTGTGAGTTTCATTTACTTCAAAACTAGAGATGTTACACCCTCATTGGTGAGAAATATAATGTAGAGATTCAGTATTTTATTAATAAAAGTAGTGGTGGATAACAAGTTTCTAAGCTTCTATCCAATCAGAATCAAGTATTCTGACAGACCATGGTATAACATAGTTAATGCACTGGGAACTAACATGAACAATTCTGTTTTATTAACAAACATTAACAAAGATTGATAAATGCTGTAAAAATATATTGCTCCCAGATAGCTAGTTAACTAATGCCTTAACGAATTGTGTTACCGTAAAAATTATAAAAAAATAAGATAGACCTAGACCTAAATATGAAAATTAATTATAAAAACATTATTTACCACATTGAAAACTATTCCAAGCCAAAAAAAGGAAATAAAAGTTAAATATTTGTGAATTTTTACATAAATTATAACTTTCCATAACAAAATTATGACACATACATAAAAGTAAAATCAAAGTAAATAACATTTGTTGAACATCATTTCCAATAAAGCTATAATTTTGTGTAATTATGCAAATTATTTTACTTTTTTTTACATTTTTAATCAAAAATTATTTGATTAAGTTTTAAAAATGCTAGCTATGAAATTAGCCTGGGAAAGATAAAGGAGTTATCAATTAATAATGTTCAAATGCATTCACATAATGCTATTAAATATGATTTGAGCTCTATTTATTAAATAATTTAATGATCATGAACACTTAACTTTGAGCACTGTATCAAATGCTTTATGGGTCCTATATTAATTCTTTCTTTTTTCTCACCGGTGTAGCTGCAGTCTCCGGTCTATCTGAACAGCTACGTGTCTCTCGCGCCGTTGCCTCGGCAGGATGCCATGGTGGCCGTGGGTCGCGTGTGCAGGGTGTCCGGATGGGGCTTCACCACTCCAACGGGAGGAATCCCTGCAACGCTGCAGACGGTGAAGCTGCCCATAGTGTCCACTGCAGTGTGCAATGGCACAGACTCTTTTAATGGAAACATCACGGAGAATATGATCTGTGCAGGATACAGCGCAGGAGGAAAAGACGCATGTAAGGTGAGACAATCGATCGCTGCTTCACATGCACTTAACTTAATGTGAATGGCAAGTTATCATGGGCTGAACTTTGACCTTAATGGAAAAGTTCACCTAAAGATGAAAATGCTGTCATCATTTCCTCACCCTCAAGTTGTTCCAAACCTGTATGAATTTCTTTCTTCTGCTGAACACAGAAGAAGATATTTTGAAGAATATGTGTAAGCAAACGGTTGATGGACCCCATTGACTTCCATAGTACGGGAAAAATACTATGGATTGCTTTGGACTATAAAGCCACTAGACAACCATTAGCACGATTTTAGTGTAGTTTACTGGACTTTGTTGTCAGGAACAGGGTCATTATTTGGATATCGCATTGTTTTTGCCAACTATACAACTATTTATAAATTTAATTGGTTCCACTACTGACTGCTCTAACTGACTGGGTCTAATTAAAGTTAAAAATGTGTTGCCTCAACTATTCAGTTAAATAATTCATTTAAAAGTTAAATGGAGCTCATTAAATTAGATAGCAACTTTCTAATAAGCTAATAAGATGTTAGTTTTGTGCAATTTAACAAAATAAAGAATAAATCGAAGGTCAGGTCAGAAATATCTAG
This sequence comes from Zacco platypus, assembly GCA_038088235.1. NCBI lineage: Eukaryota > Metazoa > Chordata > Actinopteri > Cypriniformes > Xenocyprididae > Zacco > Zacco platypus. The sequence goes on from CM076067.1 coordinate 11,026,485, forward strand.
TTGAAATTAAGGACTTTTCAAAAAGGAAAAAAATTACTAAAAAACAAATAAGTAAAAGAAAATGGTCACTTATGGTCACCAAAAAAACAATTTTTAAAT
>CM076067.1:11031583-11191583 GCA_038088235.1 Zacco platypus
ACTACGTTATGTTCCACTCTTTCAAAATACTTGGTTCAATTAACTAATAACTTTGCCACTAGGTTGGATTTTGACCTGGAAACAGCACTACCCTGACTTTGAAACCCTCTGGCATTAGCAGAGATATTGTGTTTTGTGGTGAATGCTCTCATATAGAAGAAAGGATGGGTCAAGATGAATAGCTTTTTTGTTTTTGTCATTGCTTGAAACTCAAACATCTGTATCACAGAAGAGCTCCTTCTACCTGTAGGTACCCTTGTGAAAAAGAAGTTTATTTAATACATATATTAAATAAAAGACCACTGAATTGATTCAATGATTTAATCATTTTTTGTTGTTGCTGTGCTTTAGAGAAGTACACTTATTTTGATGTGCTGACTAAAATACTAAAGCATAGATTACAATTTTAACTCTAGTTTTAAAGTTAAATAGCATCTTCATTTCAAATGTGCAATTAGAAATGTTTAAATACATTACATAAGTTTCGATATAAATGACATATTTCATAGGTAATTATGAAATTATATGTGCCAAACTTCTACAATAAAACACTCTTAAATTCAATGAAATGCATTTAATATAAACTTAAACTATAATAAATTTTCGGTAACACTTTATTTTACAGTGTCATTGTTACACATGTTACATGTAGTTACTGTATAAATAACTAGAAATTATGCATAATTACATGCAATTAACCATAAACCAAACCCTCACCCAAACCCTATAGTAAGTACATGTAGTTTATTATTATTACTCAGTACTTAAATATATAATTACACTGTAATACTGACACCTTGAAATAAAGTGTAACTAAATTTTCATATAATTGCAATTTTACATGCAATTAAGGGTCCAAAACATTACATTCAGTTTGTAGTTAAGCCTTAAATATCTTTTATTTCTGTAATAGTAAGCACTTATTTAACTCTTTTTCATAAGGGAATAAAAGGATAGTTCCCGCAAATTTTAAAACGATTTACTCACCCCTATGTTGTTCTGAACCCATATGACTTTCTTGCTTCTGCAGGATACAAAAGAAAAAAATCAGAATATATAATTTTTCATGTAGTTTCCATGCAACTTGTTACTTTTAAGCCTGAAAAAGGACATAAAATGTTATAAAAGTAGTTCAAATGTCTATCTTCTGAAAGCAATATGATAGCTTTGTGTGAGAAACAGACCAACAATTCAGTAATTCAATCCCAAAATCTACCCTATAATTCAAAACAAATCAATGAATCAGTCTGAATAATCCAATCTGAATCAGACCCAGTTTTCAGGTTTTTCTATGTTTGTTATACAGGTTTAGAATGACATGGAAAAACGGGACTGAATTATCATTTCGGTTGAACTATCCCTTTAAGGCAGTGGTTTTAAGAGGAAATACAGTGTAATATTTGAGCAGGAGAGCAGTTTACCAACTAAATTTCAACACTCATAGTCTGCAGCTAATGGGTCCCATCAGTCAAAGCTGAGTAAAACACTCTTTGCTCCCAACGAATGATGCAATGATTGCTCTAACAGTTCCAGATGTACCCAGCCACTTAGTGTTAGGAAAACACATTTGAAAATGACGGCATCTATTTTTCACCTTCAGCATGCAGAGAAGCTCAATTGAGATGAATAGCTCTACTGCACAGGTCTGGCACATTTAACTGCTTACCTGAGAGTCCTCGGACATGCATTAAAACCTTCAGTAGAACGGTGAAACATTGCATGAAACTAAAGAAGAATTAAATGTCTTTGCCACAATCATGCAGCCGTTTGAGAAGCTATCGGTCAATACAATTGCTTTTAGTGCGCACTTCAACTGTAGTGCTTATCTAGCAAGCCTCTGTAGCTTCAACCAAATTGAAAGGAAAAAGTCTTTAGTTACAGAGAAGACTTGTTTAAAATTAGGAATACTTCACCTAAAAATGAAAATACTGTCATCACTTACTCTTCCTCGTTTAATTTAAAACCCATCTAGCTTTCGCTCTTGCATGAAACACAAAATAAGATGCTTAGCATAATGGAGTTTTATTCCATGCAATGAATGTGGATGGGAAGCACAAAGCAGGGATATTCTAATTGAACCGGCAAGTTCTACGGAGTTGTAACAATATCACGTTACCATCTATCATGATACCTTAATTACTGTATGTCATTAAGATGATGCTTTAAACAATTCAAGCTTGAAATAGCATCTAAATGTACAGCATGTTTTTGAGAAAATGCAGATCTAGACTAACATATAACCAAAAACATTGGCACAGACAGATTACAAAACATTCTACATACAAATGGACTTTCTGACCACTTATTGACTGCTTTTAAATTATGATTAATCCAGGCAGTGTTGGAGGATTAATCCAGGCAGTGTTGGAGGATTAATACAGGTAGTGTTACAAGTATCCTGAGTTACGCAATCAGATTACCTTTATCAAATAACTAGTAAAGTAACATTACTTTAAAACTTACAACAAAAATATCTGAGTTTCTCTTTCAACCAAGTAATCCAAATTACTTAGTTCTCATATATATTAACTGACAGTTCTCCTGTCTCCATGTTGGGAAAAATCAGGAGTAAATGCAAAATCGGGAGTACATTTGTTCTCCTGCGTCCTATTCTTCTGTAATCCAGAAGAAATCCAGTTTGTTTGAGCTGCACCCTCTACTGTAGACGTGTAAATTTGCATTTAATACATCCTGAGGCTTAGTTTTATTCATTTACATTTGCCAAAACAGACTTTTATTTTTATACCTATTGTATCCGTTAACGCTCTTCTTTCGCTCTGTAAGTCTAGGACAGCCATAGAACCGCTTATGAAATTTGTTACGAAATAAAATTTGCCACACTGATAGAGGACAGTCTGAACTGTCATCATAGCAAATATGGAGTCTCTAACTCAATTCCTGTAGCGCCACCAACTGTCCAAACCTGCACTTATATTTCCGTTAGTAACCATAAGGGCTAGATTCCTCGGCCCAAGACGATTCGAACGCACCCTGTGACATCATTTTCCGTCATGAAAATTTTCCGAATTGTTTTCTTTTCTTTTTCGAACTCCTCCTAGGAACAAATCATTGCGAAATTTTACTTGTGTTATCAGTACGATGCCCTGAAGGAGATTTAACGTTTAAACAACATTCGCGAATATGTTAAAAACTGTTAGTCCGATCGAGATGAAACCACCGTAGGAAAATTGAAAACCTAGGTCGTTGAATACGCCAATGGCCAGTTGTCAAAGTTTTGATAGTAAGTGGTAAAAAAATGCAATCAAAGTTAGGAGTGGGTCATTTTTATGTTATATTACATATAAATGTCTATAACTCCTGAAAGAAATTAAATATTTTCACCAAATTTGAAAAAAATAACAAAAAAAAGCAGTGGGAGTGTGCCACTTGGTGGCGCTATAATTGAACAAAACATGAACTACAGTACTGTTAGTCTGATTGACTTCAAAATTGACATGCAGTGTCTTTGTCTCAGTAGCTATCATAGTCCATTATGACATTGTTGATCTAATGCTAGCTTCCTTGTTTGCTTCTGTTGTGCTTGGCCGCTTACTTCCTGCTTGCAGCAAAAATTTGTATTATTATAATTCAAAAACAATATTGCAACATTACTTTCGAAAGTAACTTTCCCCAACACTGCAGGTATATGGCAGCTGTCTTAATCAGATTTCTTGAAACAAAATATTGGTTTAATCAGGTTATGGTAGTGCATTTACATGATGTATCTACAAATCTAAAATCAAGTAAATTCTGATTATTATCAAAACACCACTGTGCATGTGAACATGTCGCAGTGGGCATGTCTCAGAGAGAAGTCCTTTCAGAAAGAAAAGAGTCTTGTCTCCTTTGACGACATACTGTGTTAAGAGTTTTGATTAAAGTGCTCTAGTTTCTTCAGCTCCTCAGAGACCTGCACAGATAAATCAGCTTGGCGCCCTCCCCATAAAGATGAGACCGGAACTGAGTGGGTGAATGGAGAAAATGGGACATCAGTTGGACATAAATAATGTTTCATTGCAATGCACTGCTGAAGTAGCCTGGTAGAAGACTTAATGGCTCGTAATTAACATTCTCCATCCTGCCCCCTGACTCACATCCTACAGTGTTTTCAGTGTTTCATAACAAAAGGTCGAAATGGTGATGAATCCCACATTGTTCATCGTCTTCGTCTGCGCTTCAGTCTTGAGGACAGATGCATAAGTGCACTTAGAAGTCTTTAAAGAGAGATGCAGAAAAGCAGGTCACCGTCGTTTTCTTTCGCCCACTCGCTGAAATTTCACCGTAGGTTACAGCTGACACATGGTTTCAGCTTTCAAGTGTGGTACGTCTGGTCAGTTGAATCGTTTTCCCTCTGTATACAGCCGAGAGGTGCTTTTCATCAGTATTATATTTAAACATTAGTTTTAGCTCTTGTACTAAATTGCAGGAAATATTTCCAATTTATAGCTTCATTACAGTGCAGAGCTGAAATAAGCACGTCTCTTGAATTTCACCATAAAGGTCCGCCATCCATAAAGGTGCTTTGGCAATCAGTATTTTCTGTTTGTTGCAGTCAATGTTCATTTTTCTCTGCCGTTATTGCTGAGCCAATCTGCTTTGGGCCATTATATGATTAGACAGTCCTATACACTTGGCAAAAATGGGTAAGATGTTTCAAAAAGTCTCAGTCAGCATTTTCTGGCAATATGCAGTCAAATATGCAACAATATGCATCCAATACATCCAATATATGTCATTCAAGCTGAGTTTCACCCTCAAAGTCTGGGCTTGAAAATGAGTCATTTCAAAAACAGAATAAAACACACGACGCCTCAGAGCTTCGATGGGAAGACTAGCAGATGGACGACAACTGATGAAAGCTATTGTGTAACACAACACATTTAAAAATTATTTCAAGCCAAATTCTGCCCAGCTACAGGAGGATTGACAGTGGACAGGAATAGTAAAAAAATGACGGTTCGGTACGGGTTTGGTACAGCAGGGGGGAGAAAACTAAACATAAATTTGCTTCTAAATCTTAACATGTAAACTGCACATAAGGCAGTAACTATAAAACAGTGCTTCTTAACCTGGGTTCGGTGAGTCAGTCTCAGGGGTTCGTCGGAGGTCAAGACACACACCCGACTCATATGATTCGTGATGACACGCCCCGCTTTTTCCTATTAAGAAGGGTTCGGTGAATGCGCATATGAAACTGGTGGGGTTCAGTACCTCCAACAAGGTTAAGAACCACTGCTATAAAATTACCCCTCTAGAGTTCATTTCTCTAGTGAACTAACATGCTGTGGGCGCTAAATGACTTGCCTGATGTAAATGTAATGCCATGTGAGAGATTATTCTCAAGCTGTTTTATTGATGTCTTTCTGCAGTTGAAACAGAATACATGTAAACATATCTATGCATAGATCGTCATATATGCACTTTTTTTCTGTTGTGGCGGTTCCAGCGCTCCCCTGTGACTGACTGTATTCGTCATCCAACTGTATGCACTGAACCGTGACTGATCAGGACGAATACATGTACCATTCCACCCCTAGTATTTTCCCATACAGTTCCTGTAGCTTGCAAATGGTTGCTGAGTCATTGTTATGTGGCTGCGTTAGAGATTTGTTGGTCACTAGGCTGTTGCCGGGGTTTTCTGGGTGCTTGGTGGCCCAAGTCAAAATAACCAGCCATCAGGTCTTTATGATATTCTGTGCAGGATGAATTACACTTCGAATGGTTTCGAAAAAGTGAACAAGCACCACTCGTGGTTATAATTTTTGATGTTTTTTAACTTATATGGTTAAAGAACATCACAAAGTTTTATCTGAGATCAATTTCAAGGTCAGGCGTGATTGTCCACCAGGTGATCATTTCCGAGTGTAATAATGGAAGCAAACAGATCTATTCCCCTTAGTGGCCACTTACCAGACAGAAAAGCCAAGGGCTCTGGAATCAAAGGTGAATTGCATTTTGCCCGTATGCTGCAGCACGTCAACCCACAGTCATCCTCGGACATACGTATGCAGTGATGAGGTCGACAAGAGAGACAGCCAGATCGATACCGTCGAAGAATGATGGAATGCTGCCGGACACGGAGCTGATGGGAATCAGGAAGTTATGTCGGAGTCATTCCTAAAACAAGGAAGAAATGATCTCTGAGCCTGAGGGAGCCTCTGGGGCAGCGCTACACTCAGACTCTAATATTAGCTGAGAATCTGTAATATACAGTGAGTAATGAGAGTTCCATAGGAAAGAAAAAAAAATCACCTCTCTTTAAAATCTCAAACAGAGCAAACAGAGACAGTTGCATAAGTTTTATCCCAACAAAAATCACTCCCCATCCATAAGGTAGTTCTGAAAACATTTTCTCTTGAGTTTTGGCTTCCAATTAATTGTGTAAATAGCATTTTAAATCACTGAATATTGAGGTTTTTGAAAACTGATCTTTTTGGGGGGAAAAACTAAAGATTTTCTGTGATTCGTGTAAAAAGGTTAATTTTATTATATAATCTTTAAAAGGCAATGGTTGCAAATATTGGGCTATGTGTGTGTTTTGAAGCATTTTTACATCATCTTGTTGTAAAATGCTGTCGGTGCGGATAAGGTTTTCAGAAATATCTGTATAGATGTGGACAAAGCCTCATAAAAAAGTGAGAAAATATCTCAACAGTGTCTCAAAATAGATTGTGTTGAGTGAGAATGTTGAGTACATTTGAGATTTCAATATAAACTTAAATATTTCTCATCAACTATGTTCAAGATCAAATAATCTGAGTTAGTCACAATAATTTTATAGCTTTATATGTGCTGGCAAAAAGCTGGAGATTTGCTCCACCTCCAATTAGACATTCCCCCTCTACCTCTAAGCCAATCAGATTCATGTACTCATTACTGTGAGCAGCTGTGTTGAATTGAAGGAAGGCTATAAATTCCAGTTATCTGGCCTGTGAAGCAGAGAAAATGCTGCTGCAATAGCCGCTCCATACATTTGTCTCTCAATCTCTTACCTACAGTATATTTTTTCCTACCTGCGGTAAAGCAGTGATATAATTTCACCTTTTGTCTGTCTACTCAATCTAATCTGACTCCTTGTGGGTGTTGTGAGGTTACAATGCCATTCAAAAAAGAGTGTCGAATTAGTTTAAATTTGGTTATGGCTATACCAAGCATGGGTAAACTACGTGTCCATACGATCTAAGAATGAGTACGCGACTATTTCAACGCTTCAAAAGATACAAGAATGTATGATTGTTCAGAAGTGCCATGCAAGACAGCCTGTTAGACAGTCTTGGCAATGTGGCATTGCTTCATGATTAATTGAGGTGTTCAACAAACACTGATGAATAAAAGATTAAATGGCTCTTTTGGCCACTGATCCATCTATAATCCTTGAAAGCAGTCCATTGAATTGATTATAGGAGTTGTGTGCCAAGTGTTAAAGATGTGTTTGATTCTCGGTTATGTTTATACGGTCAATGACAGATTGAAAACCAGGTTTCTGTGATTGTTTTGTTGGTTTACACTGGATTAAACCCAATTGTGAACTAATGAAATATGAAAGAAAGTTTTGAAATATGGAAAATAAATCAAATTTAGGATATAATATAAAAAAAGAAGCATGATTTACTTGAGAGTTTATGAAAATCATTTAGTAAGTATTGAACATCTTCACACCTTAAACAATAAAAATAGCTTTTTATTTTAAAAAAAAACACATTTAAACAAAAATAAGGTTTAAATGAACCACTTTGAACGATGCTTTTCAAAACTTTGAATCGAAATTGTTTCGAAAAATGCTTCGCTGTTTCAAAGCAGTTGAATCTCTGCATGCTGAACACATCAATCATGTAAATTTAACTATCATCAACCTGACATGTTTTGAAGTTGTATGACACATCCTCGCTTACTGAAATCAAGTAATGTGGTCAGTTTGATATGCCCTTCAAAGCAATTATTCGAAACAAAAGCTTCGTAAAGTTTCAAAAAGCAGTTTTGAACGTGCCCATAACAAATCAGAAACCATTTAGCTTCCATAATCAGATATATTTCCGAGTAAAACTTGATTTTCCGGAGATAAATCTGAGAAAAAATTTATGTAGTTTGAGACATGAATGCATGGGAATTGACCGGATTGTGAAAAGAAGGTGTTACATACCAGGGGTCAGGGGTCGACATAAATCTGAAAATGGTGTACGCAAGAAAAAAATGAGATTTATAAAACCATTCGTACACCAGAACCTGCACAAAAATCCCTTTATAAATCCCATTCGGCGGAAGATTGTCCGTACGTACATCTCCACCTCGTCTCCTCCCGAAATCACCATATATGGAGCTTACAACGCCTAGTTTTACTATGCATAACCTCATCTGCATATCATTTTGTTAATTATCATTTGCACGTTCCCATCCACATGACACCATTTTTAACGCCGTCAAAAGTACAAGACATTGGGAAATATTACATACGGACTATAAATGCCATTTGTGTGCCATCTAATATCCTTGCTGTTTTATAATAAATATATCAAAATATCCATAACAACAAAATTGTAGCTATAAAATAGCTTACTTCTCAGATAAAGTTTTTAGAATAGAGTTGATTCATTAATTTCCAGTGCCCAAATAAGTAATTTTAATTGTTTTAAACAATTCGAATGAAATCGTGTTTATGCAGTTTTGCTGATAAGGTGAACATATCGTTTTGGATGTTTAGGCTATTTTAGTGGATACAGATATAGGCCTACTTATTTATTGCATTGTAAATACAATTCTCTGACAAAGTAATTTAAAAAGGAAATGTATAAATCTTACCGTTTTCTTCAAGTTGTATCCTTCTAATACAGTGGTATTTTTCATAAATGTTTGAAGTTGCCTGTTCAGACATCAACACCTCCTCCAACTGCGGTTGTACAGTAAGATATTATCATTGAACCTGTTCAAACCGGACTATAGACCATTTGACCGTTGAATCCAGCAGTGTCTCTCACTATATCGCAGTAAGTGTGCAACACTGATCATGAAATGAGGAATTATTGTGCTCCTATCACTCTCGCTGTCATTAAAACAGCATGTCACAGGAAAAGTGATCAAAAGCAGCACATCCACTATCTAAATCCATATCATTTTTGTTATCTTCTGCGTAATGACTTTATGTAATTTTAGGGCTTATCGACATTAATGTGGAATATTAATGTAAAAGTGTACATCAAAACGAAAACAGAGTTTAAAATCCTTCCGTTTACTTCTTTACTTTGCTCAGTCTAGTAAAAGTGTTCGTACGGATGGGTCAGAGTTTGCGTGAAAGTGCGCAAATTTTCCCGTCAAGTTTGTTTTTATAAATCCCATCGTTTGCGTCAGAAATAGCGTACGCCTCTTTCAGGGCATATCTGGTGCGTACGCAACGGTTATAAATGAGGCCCCAGAACTGCACAATTTCACGAATCCTCTCCAGTTCCACCATGAGCTTCTAAGGGTTTGGAAAACCTGGTAAACAGGATCAACAATTATCCAAGAGAAAAACATCAGAATGAGCAAGTAACATGACAGCCTCTCAGAGATGAACATCCCAACTGAATAATCAAATGTCTTTCTCAATGTTACAGCATGTAAATCTTTACATAAAGACAGGAGGAAGACAAACTCCAAGTGGATGTGTTTTCAGGAACAAACCACGTGTGGCTGACAGTTTAGTGTGCGAGATATCGTCTGTGAAAGACTTTTCTTCTGCTCGGCACTTCAAACACTCTCGTGTTTGAAAAAAGATAAAACATGTGTGCGGGAATAGGGCTGATTTTCATAAATTGAGGTTGTTAAAATGACACAGTGCTGCAATTTAGACGCACCAATTTACTTGTCACATCCCTCCTGTAACACCCACTCCCAGAGATCATTGTGATTCCTGCAGTCGGCACTTCAGTCCAGATTCAACCGTAGCAGGGGAGTAATTTTCATACGCCGCCATGAGAGATGTAACAATAATTTGACTGCTTTATCACTGCATTTAAAAGAGACACGTTCCCTTAAGAAACAGTCACGCATAATGTGATATAGAATAAAGGTCAACCAAAAAAAGCTAAAAAAATCTGTTCCAAGAACATTTTGCTCATGCTCATATTAAGTTATGAAAACGATATTCACTGAAATAATTAAAAACAAGAAAACATTAAACAAACATACAATTAACTCTGTAGAACATTATTGGAAGAACCTTGCCAGAATGTTCTAAGAACGTTTCCTGTTTGCTGGGTTCATTATTTTTTTGGTGTTGGTCACAGAGCTTATTTGCACAAATGTCATTGGGAAAATCCTATGGGTTTTTGATGAGGGAACCAAGGGTAATGCTAACTCACGGGGTTGGCCTACAAAAAATACGCAATCCCTGCAATGCTGTATATCGGATGGATGAATTTAAACTTCTCCAACACATCTGCTTGTAATTTTTAAAGTCAACTTGACCTAAATTAGCTGGTTCAGGTGTGTTTGAACTTCAGAAAAGTAGATCTCCAGGTGCAGCACTCAGCACCCCGACCTAAAAAAGTGCGTTAAACTAGCTTGAATACAGATTGCAGCTGCTTGGCAAAGACTTTTAATTAGATGCTCTGTAAACTATAAAGTCTATTATTCTGAATCAGGCCCTGGAAATCAGACATTCAGCATCAACTTCCACCAGAAAAATACAACTACAACCACACTGCTGAACATGTGGTCAGCAAACTTTTGAATCATCACTGCCCAGCCAATGACAAGTTGATTTACGCAGTTCCCTGGCAACAGAATCTGCGTTGCTCACAGTCTTTCATTTTCTAATCTGGAAGCTGTCTGAGGGTCTCAGCATGGTTGCTTTAATGCCAGACAAAAACATGCCCCAAGGAACCCTGCTAGTACAGAGTCCGAGAGGGAAAGGAGAAAAGGGAAAGCAAACTGAACTAAAAATACTGGGTAATGTTCTTGATTCATAAAAGATTGAAACGGTTCTCGTAGCCTGAGGACTATGTTAAATTTAGAAGAAAAGCATGGATACCATATGGACAACAATTTCAGCAACTGAGGCAGTGGTTAGATGTGCAATATCAGCAGGAGATTTTTTAAATAAATTAATTTAAAGACAATAGCTAGCATCAAAGACAATGGTATGTCAAAGTCTAGTCATGGTATATAAGTGCGATGTAAACGTACTGCCCCAGAAAAACACATGAAGATGGCCTGAAGACAATAGAACAAGCTTCTCTCCTATGCCTGATATACATATATGACAATAAAGAGTTTTTCTTGGCAAGGCAACTTGGTATCCGGTCCTGTGATTCAACTGTAACGGGGACTAGTGCTGCAACGACGCGTCGACGTCATCGAGTACGTCGACTACGAAAATAAGTCGACGTGCGTGAAATGCGTCGACGCGTCACTCTGTTTACATTCATCTCGCGTAATGGCGGCTTCTGCTCCTGGGAACTGAGAAAGTTCCATTCTATCACAAAAACCTAGACCACGATTATCAAAAGTATGGGAATACTTTAAACAGAGGCCAAATAAAATGGTCCTTTGTTCCCTTTGCAGAACCGAAATGGCGTAACACCTATGGAATTGGATCTCTGCCAGATTTTTGCGCGCGCAAGATCATATTTTGAGCGTGCAAAAGGGCATTTCGCGCGCCCATGTGAACTGAGTTGAGGAGAAAATCTTCGTCTCGCAAATAAGAAAATATTTCGAGCGAACGAAAATCAGTTTTGTATTTCAAAGAAGTTTATTTGGATGCTCCTGTCCTGATACCCGGCCTGCGCGCTCGCTAAGACTCCCTGCATTACAGACAGCGCAAGAGGAAAAACACATGGTTCAGGAGACGTTTGTTCAATGGCTTGAACACTATCAAAGTTCCTTTTAAGACTGTATAGAAAGTCTTTGACACTCTTCATTTTAAAGTTCAAATGTTTACCACTCGACAACCACTCATAAGTGGCTTATTTTTAATCAAAATCAAATCGTATTATTACATAATGGCGTATCCCAGTGTTTCTACACCTCAATTAACTGCTAAATTAGTTCTAACTTCTTATGTAAAAAAAGATCACTAGATTAATAAAATAAAACTTAATAAAAATAATCGTTAGATTAGTCGACTAATCGAAAAAAATAATCGTTAGATTAGTTGACTAATCGAAAAAAATAATCGTTAGATTAGTCGACAGAAAAAAATAATCGTTAGTTGGAGCTCCAACGGGGACAAAGCTGTAATTTCAGATCAACAAAGGAATGACATTCATCAGTCTAGCACATATTGCATCATTTTATCAATCATTTCCCACTAACACAAACTAAAGTATTCATAGTTGTGTGTCCCATCCCTTCTGAACGACACTTAGCATTCCCGATACAGCACACGAAACACCTCCTCCACGTAAACGGAGATGGTTATTCATATGAGGGACTCTTCAATCTTACAGACGTTTGCTCTGATTGTGTCAAGCTGAGAGATAAAATGGGATGTTCTCTGTGGCTGAATCAATAAACCTAAAGGAATAGCTCATCATTTACTCAGCCTCATGTCCCAAACCCATGTGACTTTCTTTCTTCTGAGGAACACAAAAGGAAAAATTGTGAAAACAACAAATTGAAGCTTTCCAGCTTCAAATAGTACACAAAAGACACCAATACAACTCGTGCACTATATATACACGTTATCTGAAGCCATACGAGAACTTTGTGTGAGGAACAGACCAATGCTATAACAGCCAAACAATGCTATGTTCCTTTTTGCTTGGGCTGCAGGAAAATGTGTCTTATTTTATTTTCTATCTGTTGATCCCTCTCTTCTCTCATCTTTAGTTCATTCACATTGTGGGCTGAACTGCTCTATCATGTGGCCTATATTACAGGTTTGCACAATGGAAAATTGTCTCCGTGCAGATAACGTAACAAAGCCTGATCCTGGTCCTCTTCTCCCTTGTAATTGCAGTTTATAAGTGCATAAATGCTGTCGACTCAGAAAGTCAATTCCGCAGCAATCTCAAGAACCAAAGTGTTTATTTTGGCACAAAAGCTCAACTCGACCAACAATCAGGAATCAACACTCGATACTTTCCTTGCTTATTGACAGACTGATTTTCTGATCCATTTCAGACAACCAAAATTTGAGTGCATTTCATACTGAAACAGAAACGCATTGCGATGGGTTGTCTTTGTCGACAATGCAATGACACCAAGGAGGATAACTATAACGATAACAATATTGTTCTAAAAATGTTCAGCTATAACAATAATGGCACAGAGGAATGACTTTCAGAATGATTTTTTCCAGTTGATGAAAGATAAAAACATTGACAGCCAATCAGAATCTATCCTGCTTTATAGAGCTTGAACATTTAAAGTGGCAGACGACATAAACTGCAGTGCGCAATTGGATTTAACAGAACGATATTGTGTGGACGCTAATATAGTTATAGTTATTGTACTTGGTGTGAACGGGCCTTAATGCCAGACATTTTACAGGCAAAACTACCACATGTTTAAAAATTTAACCTATTTATTTTATTAATAATCATTCCTGGTCTTACTGTGCACAATTAAACGATCATTTGTCCAAAAAAAAGAAAAAAAAGAAATCTGGTCTGGCTCTATTGAATAATTGACCCTTCGCAAACAGTTTGATTGACAGCGATCTGACCAATCATAACAACGAATCCTCCATTTTGTCCGACAAAGCAGTCAGGGGAGTTAGTAGATTAACGTTGGTGAACTTGATAAATTGTGTATCCTCACGTCTTTCCACGCTTGAAACAACATTCCTTCTGATGTTCATTCATGTTTATTTGATGCTATAAATGAACTAGTATGAAGAGATGATCGGTTCACGAGCCGCTTGAAGGAGCTACATGAAGAATCGTTTGTTTGTATTACACTTGTAAGTCGCTTTGGATAAAAGCGTCTGCTAAATGATTAACTGTAAATGTAAATGTGAGCTACAGCGATCTGTCACGACACATTAAAGAGCAACTATACGGTATTTACTGTTTAAACATCTTATTTTAATTAAGAAACTGTTTCATACGTCTGTCGACTCGTTGTCAGTGTCCTCTTTGCTCCTGGATGTATTTTTCACAGCGTGAGAACATGATGTGTGGCGTGAGAGCGCATGGCTTGTCGGACATAGCAACAGTAACTAACGGGGACGGGTCTTTGCGAAGGGTCAATTCCAGATAAAATCAAATCACATCACTAATCACACACTCAAAGTCACATTATAGAAGTAAAATTAATTTGCATGATTAATTGTCAAATTAATTGCTTTTTAGTTCTTAGTTTAAAGGAGAAACCCCTTCACATTTGTAGCATTTTATATCTTTTCTCCAAAGTCCACTTTCACAACTCCTATTTTGGACTTGATTTCAAAATATTCACATTTGATCTTGACAGGACCATTAAAGGATTAGTTCACCCAAAAATGGAGCATCAAAGTCATGTGATTTCAGTAAAAGAGGCTTCGTTGCGTGATCAGTTTCGCTAATTTTAATAATTTACATGATTTTGGCAGTTTGATACAAGAACCGAATCAGTGATTCGAAACAAAAGATTTGTAAAGCTTCAAAGCAGTGTTTTGAAATCGGACATCACCAGAAATTGTAGAAAAGTTGATATTTTTGTGTGTTTTTTACCTCACAAATAGTATTCTCGTGAGTTTATAATATTAAGGTTGAACTGTTTAAAATATGTTTTAGTAGCTTTCTGGGCATCTGAAAGTGTCTTGCTGGCAACAGAGGCCTCACTGAGCCATCGGATTTCATCAAAAAATATCATAATTTGTGTTCTGAAGATGAACGAAAGTCTTACGGGTGTAGAACAACTTGAGGGTGAGGAATTTACTTCCATATGTGTTTTGCCTTTTATGAATTTCTAAAAGGAGTTAAAATTAATATTCAGTAATATTATCGATTTAACTGCACTAACACTATCAGAGAAGAACAAAATTTGAACTGAACTCAGCCGGATGAATCACACTTTACAACATCGACACTGTCATTGAACTGAATTGAATAAACATTGAACTGACTTGAGCTGAATAACTGCCTTAGAGCTGCTTCTAGCTGAATTGAACTTGTTTCACAATATTAAATCAATTTTACAACATTAACACTGTCATTTTCTTGTTTTATTAATGTGAAGCTTCAATTATATAAATATTATATAAATAAATGTGACTTGACTGATTATTTTTACCATTTTTTACTATTTTTACCATTTAAGCAGCATCTTTAAAACATGGTGCTTTTGGTCCATAACATTTAAAAAAAAGTTACTTTTGAAACATATATTCAATGATTTACCCGTGTTAATAATCAATATTAAATTTGATTTAAAAAAACTACCATATGGTTGTGATTCATTTTTAATTACAGCCCTATTTAAAACCTCTGAATTGCATTATTTCTGGCATTTACTGTTTTGCTCCCTAGTTGTGCATTAAAGTGAAGTCCAATCGGCCATGAACCTCATTCCTAGATTACCTTTTGGTTTTGGGAGCAGCAGAGTCGTTGAAAAGCTTGTATGTTATTTTTCGGAGGCAGGAAGCATTGAATCAATCAATAATTATCTTGAGCCCTGCAGAAAAGGAGAGAGAGAGAGAGAGAGAGATTGTACAAACTTGGTATGTCTCGCTGCCAAATTGAAATGTAAATGCGATCTCTGTTTGCTCCTACTTAAGCAGAGCTCGCATACACATCATCAGCGCGGTGCCAGCAGGGAGATGTGGGCTGACACTGTTCCTCTGAGTATGTCTGAAAATTATATGCATGGATACATGCACCTACAGCACTCTTGATGTAAATGAGATTTACACTATTTATGAGTGTAATGAGTGTGCCGAAGGGCAGAAAAAATAATTGCAACTATCTGAATTTTCCATATCAGAGGATATCTACATTACTGTACTCTTTTTAAAATGAACTGATTACAGTCTGTTTGAAGTTGTGTAAGCCTTGCTTAACAGGGAATTGTTTATCTGGGACTAGCTATGGAATTGGAAATTGGTTTCTTCTTGCAGCCTCACTTCTCTCAAGCATGTATTCAGTGACAGTAGATTACAGAAAATTTGCTACAGTAATTTGCAGTGTAAAACATTAGCTTTTTGATCTCTTATGAAGTTGCTAAGATGTCGCAGGACCTGCCTGAAGTGCGCGGTTTCAACATCTTTGCTCGTGGGTTCTGAAGGCAGGTTGTTTTCAGTCATCGTAAGTCTATTTCATGCTTTGAGCATTCAAAAAAAAATCAGGCTCAGAAAAAATGTAATATAATTAAATATTTGCAGTTTATATTTTGCTTGGAGATCATGTATTTCACAAAATACATGAATACATTTAAATTGCCATCAATGAAAATAAATGCCAGATATAAATAGCATTGCTATACACAGCATCTACCAGCAGGAGCAAGAATTACGAGAAGGCGAAATCTTGTTTGTGGTGGAAAATCTTAGGAATGAACTGACATTCTGCATGTTAAATGTGTTTAACATTTCCTAAATTGTGACTTTTCACCTGGTGGATGATAAAATGGTTGAAAAAAAATCTTTCTTACATTGAAGCCAAGCACGTCCCTCTTTGCGTACTTATGCACTATTCAGTGCCGTTTTGTTGTATAAATAGTGAAAGTGAAAAAGTGAAAGTAAAAGTAACCCATCCAAGTTAGTGGACACACATTAGGAGTAGTGAAAATGCACACACTGCAAACTCTGGACACACCATTTTGCTCTGGCGCCCGGGGAGTGATTGGGGGTTAAGTGAGGCAAGGGCACCTCAGTCATTTTCTGCCGGTATTGAGAATCGAACCTGCAAATTTTGGGTTACCAGTCTGACTTTCTAACCATTAGGCCAACACTTTAAATACCTGGATGATGGACTGAAAAATAACTGAAAAAACAAATGGATAGTTGTGGACTTCAATTAAGATATTTATCAGTGAGGCCTTTATTGCCAGCAAGATAATGAACACTTTCAGATGCCCAGAAGGGTACTAAAACATATTTAATGACTTTTCAACAATATCTAGTGATGGCCGATTTCAAAACACTGCTTCGAAGCTTTATGAATCTTTTGTTTCGAATCAGTGGTTTGGAGTGCCAAAGTCACGTGATTTCAGTAAACAAGTCTTTATAAGAGTTTCGCAATTTCAATAGTTCACGGGATTTTGGCAGTTTAATACGTGAACCAAATCACTGATTCGAAACAAAAAGATTCGTAAAGCTTTGAAGCAGCGTTTTGAAATCGGCCATCACTAGATATTGTTGAAAAGTCGTTATTTTGTTTTTTTGCCGCACAAAAAGTATTCTCGTTGCTTTATAATATTAAGGTTGAACCACTGTACTCACATGAACTGTTTTAAATATGTTTTATTACCTCTCTGGAAATCTGAAAGTGTTCATTGTCTTGTTGTCAATAGAGACTCACTGAACCATCGGATTTCATCAAAAAATATTATAACTTGTGTTCTGAAGATGAACGAAGGTCTTATGGGTGTAGAACAACATGAGGGTCAGTAATTAATGACAGAATTTTCATTTTTGGGTGAATTAACCCTTTAACTTGCAGTTTTAATCAAGAAGTGGAGGGGGTGGGACTATCAGACTCTGATGCTGGATAATAAAATAACCTTATAAAATTCATAGACTAGATGATTGGGTACATATATATATATATATATATATATATATATATATATATATATAGAGAGAGAGAGAGAGAGAGAGAGAGAGAGAGAGAGAGAGAGAGAGAGAGAGAGAGAGAGCATAGTGTATAGTGCATCATTTGGGAAAATAGTCGAGTCGTGACTTGGGCCATGAAGTAACCATCCAGAACATCCGAGCAACCACACAGTTACATGCCAAAAACATTCAAAACACCTTGGCAACTGCATAGCAATGACCTGGCAACCACCCACTGAGTTTTACAGAGCCAAGCACCACTCTATGAAGGTTAGCATCCAGCGTAAGATTTCATCATCCTGAAACACCACTCATTGGATACTGAAATAATAAATAATCTTACCTTTAGGCAGCAGTCGCCTAATTAGATTAATTTAACCCCATTGCAGCATCCACTGAATGGAGATCTCTAGAGACCATACTGTATGAATGGGTGTATGAACTCCCAGATGCTGGTGTGGGTCTGGATTCAGATGTACAGTCTGTCCCTTCATTCTCATGCTGCCAAGCCATTTGGGACGGATGTGTTTGTTCGTGGAATACAAAATATCCTTTTGAATAATGAGTGCAAAAATTAGAAACAATGTGGGATCATAGAGAGCATTTGACTCATTACCAACATACCAGACCAGAGCTGTTGAAATAGTTAACATGTATAGTTAACATGAAATCTAAATTTTACTTTTCTTTCCTAATACATTTATGCCTGATTTATCAGTGCACAATATCCAAAGTGAAAAGTTTGTCTTTGTTTTTTCATCATAATATTATACAACAAATATTTACACCTTTCCTGCTGACATTATCAAGCCCTCTTCATTTTCAGCCCAATCAATATCTGATCATGTTAGATTGGAAAATGTGATTAAAATCTTATTTTTTAGATTTATTTTGGCCGTTTTTATTATAATAGGACAGTGTGTAGACAGGAAGCGAAGTGGGAGAGAGAAAGAGAGGGGGACGGGATTAGGAAAGGTCCACAAGCCAGGACTCGAACTCGGGTCACCTGAAGCGCAACAGCGCTGTTCATCGCTGTTCTGCCCACAAGGATATCGGTGCCGACTATAAAAATCTGTCATGTTATGTGTATTATATTAATTCTACTCACTAGGAATAATAAGATTTGGAAAAATGGCATTAGTCAAATATCTATTTTAAGTTTAAAACATTCAAAATATGCTTTCCTAATGCTTTTTGTCTGTCCCTGTTTATTGTTTGGCCCTGTCAGAGCAGTTCCTTCACGCTGTGAGCAGACTTGTCATTGGCTTATGAGGATGATATTATTTGGAGAGCTCAGAGATTAGCCTGTGTGTGTGTGTTTGTATGATGAAGTGGCCAGACCGAGGCGCACTTAAAGCCCAGAGGCAGACGTGACTGGTAGGAGGATTTAGACTGAAGAAGGAAATGAACCCTCAAGGTTTTTGAGATCTGACAGAATTTTAATTTGCAACTACTTCTTGTACATACATTTTTTAACATTTATTTATTTGATTGCTTGCTTGTGATACGTTTTATTTATTTTATATTTTCTTAGGATTTATTTCACTTAGAGACTGCATCAATACATAGTAATAAAGGCAATATATAAATGTATATCAAATATAGTTTATCTTTAATCCAAATCCAAACACAGACCAGATGCTACTGAAAAACACAAAATGAGAAAGCGAGAGAGTCTGTAGTAAACTAAGTAATTGCCTGCCTTCAGCATCTTGGGGTTTTACAACATTGCTGATCAGCCAGAATTGAAGGCACAATCATTCCAGTGTCTGTCTTCTGTTAGTGAGTGGGTGTAATAAAGAACTGTGAACACTACATAGTGCTGTCTTGTTAACAGAAATTGTCTGTTCCTGTTCCGTCTCAATGAGTCACAATTTATTCCTTGAATAATTCAAATTTATAAAAGACCTAGAACATGAGAGGGCAGAACCAGACGCAATGCACTGAACATAATTTTACCAAATGATTCCCGCTACTGCAAGTCTCTCTCTCAATCAAACTGATAATTGCAATGATTAAGTGCAAATAGACTACCTATTTATACCTATTTATATATATATATATATAGTGTGTGTTTGTGTGTGCATGTATGTTCATTACCAAAAATTACAGAGTTAGTTTAACATGGTTTTGTGTATGAGGACATGGCAAAGCGCCAGTTGTTTTCTGATTTGGAACATGGTCCATGTTCCCTCATTTCAAGCTGCCTGTCGTCTATCTCCAGAGAGTCGTGGATCAGAACCAATTCTAGCTAGCAGCAAATACAAGAGCACTTGACCGTTATCTGAACCACACAGGTATAGCCTACAGTGCAGAGCTCTTAAACTGATCCTTCCCACCCCCACTGTATTTCAACACGACAATTCTGCAGCCCTAACAATCCTGCCAACACGCTCCATTATATTGGGGGGAAATAAACATCCGGGCTGCGAGTGCCATCTTATGTAAATCCTACAATGTGCTGAGCAGAAATTATAATTGCACCATAAAACCCATTGCCTGACACCTGGATCTATGGTTGGAGGTATTACAAAATTATATTAGAGAAATGATTTAGTTTTAAGCATGAATGCAATGCACACAAGCACACAAACCTGTAGAGCACAAACCTTGAGTCACATCATTCACCAATTCAGAAACCTCAAAATGTCAAGTGTCAGACCCAAATAACAGCGATTAATGTTGGTCCTTGGGTTAGCATGCAATGACGCAGGCAGCATTAGTGTGTGACCTTTTGATATATAGTTAATATATATATAGTTAATATATATATATATATATATATATATATATATATATATATTACACACACACACACAGACTTTTTCCCTCATAATTCCTACTTTTTTCTCAATATAAACTGTATATACACTGACGAACCAAAACATTATGACCAGTAACAGGTGAAGCAAATATCATCGATCATTTCCTAACAAGTCCACATGTTAAGGGCCAAATTGTTATGGCAACGTGACTGGGTCAGAGTATCTCTGAAACAGCAAGGCTTGTGTGTTGTCCCGTCAGCAATGGTGAGAATTTACGAACAGCGTTTGAAGAGGGACAAACCACAAACTGGCGACATGGTGCTGGGGGCCCAAGGCTCATCAATGCATGAGGGCTACGAAAGCTATCCCGACTGGTCCAAGCCAAGAGAAAGTCTACTGTGGCACAAGTTACACAAAATTTTAATGATGGTTATGGCAGGAATGTGTCACAACACAGTGCATCGCACTCTGCTACGTAGTAGCAGACCAATCAGAGTGCCACCTGTCCACCTCGAAAGCACCTACAAAGGACACATGAACATCGGAACTGGACCTTAGAGCATTGCAAGAAGGTCACCTGGTCCGATGAAACCCGTTCTCTTTTACATCACGTGGATGGTCGTGTACGTGTGCACCGTTTACTTAGGGAAGTGATGGCACCAGGATTCACTGGGCGCCGACAACAAGCCAGTGGACGGTGTGATGTTCTGCTAGGACACACCATTCATGTTGACATAAATTTGACATGTGCCACCGGTTTAAACATTGTTGCAGACCAGGTACATCCTTTAATCATGACAATGGTGTTCCCTGGTGTAAGTGGAACTTCTTTCAGCAGGATAATGCACCTTGTCACACTGCACACATTGATCAGGAATGGTCTGAGGACCATGATGAAGAGTTTAAGGAGTTGCTCTGGCCTCCAAATTACCCAGATCTCAATTCAACTGAGCATCTGTGGGATGTGCTGGACCAACAAGTTCAATCCACAGCGGCTAAAACAATAGCAACATTTCCCACTAGCATTTTAAATGCTGTTGAGTGGATTCTTAAACACCTCTGATTGGCCATTGTGTTCACACGCTCAACAGATATGTCTGTGATTGGCCATCTATTTACAAAATGTTTTTGAAACGTTGATCATTGTAGCTAATTAAGCGCTCAAAATGCAAGGGGGAAATGGTGGTATTGTCATATTTTTCAAATTTCAGTACTTGGTAGCGAAGTCTGTACATTTGACAACCCTATTAAGTATTGATATATTGGTTTTGAAGGTATACTCTCTGTTGCCAAACATAATGCCCAGAGTGGGACTCAGAGGTTTCACTACCATTATTACACTTCCCCAAAGCGCAATGTGTGTTTCTGAGACTGTTTCATCTTATGGGCAAACTTGCAGCTAGCCGGCTTCCTCTGCTGTCAAATTAGTCTAAAAAATCCTTCCCTAGCGGACCGGTTTGATGTCTGTGTCTGAGAGCGTCTGGGAATGGATTGCAGAATTTTGCGCAGACAGAATGTTCCTGAATGTTGCATAACACGATGCGATCAAAGCTGTAAACCTCATAACTCAAACCCAGCTTTCAGACTGTTCTTCAGTGCTCTGGCGTGATTTTATAAGCAGATGGCCTAACATTGATTACTCAGAGAAAGAGACTCTATATAACTACAGGCACAGCAAAAGCATTATCGAACAGAATAAATGCACAACATATAGTGGCCGAAAAAGGAAAATTTTGGACAATGTCATTGCATTGCATACAAAATATCAAACCAAGTGGCATGAAAACTTGAAGCCATTGTGAATAGCAATAACATGCATGCAAGAAAAAAAGAAACACGTTTTCAAAGCGTCGTCTGCAAACAACCTTGAACATCTGGCCTTGAAAAACAGCAAGCACATCTTGCATAAATAATGCAAACCTTTAAGAGCCACCTCTATCTATCCCATCATAAATGACAGAGCGCTCTGCGCCGAAAATGATCAAGACATCCATTTATATGGAGGAGCCGAGTGGGCAAGGGTGCACGGCACCATTTCAATAACTTCTGTGCCTCAGCCACCTGCGCTTGAGGATAAGAGGACTTATCAAAAGATTTTTTTCGCACCTCCTATTTTGGAAGGGTTTCAGAAAATGGCCCTATTTGCTGACATTCATATGAATGCTTCCTCCTTTGGCAGTCCATGCACGAAAGCTCAGCCCAGTCCCCTGGTCTCAATTATGGACAGTAGCTCTGTTCTCCCCAAGGACTCAAAGTCAGACAGTTAGGAAAGAAATTCCAGTTACCAGCCAATTAAAAAGTGAACATTTCATGGCTGTTTATAGGATCTAATCTTAAAGATTTTATCCCCGTATTAATATTTTTATAGTTAAAAGGATACAAAATGAACTTCCAAAGGTAGTTTTCCCAACACCGTAAGTTACAGAAGGTAAAGAGTTAACATATGGACAAATGAACATAATGAACTGCAGATTTTCTTATGCACATCCTGTTTGGCTTTGCAGCAGTTCAGACACTTTTCATGCTGTCTCTAAAGCCATTGGTATTCTCTTCACTCAAGGAATGAACATGTTCAATAAACTTAATTAAATTGAGGGAGACTTTCCCACACAATAACACTTTTTCAACCCCTAATAAATTGTTTGAATGGATTTGTTCTAGTCTTGTTGCATAAACATTTTAACTACTAATTAAATTGTGTCCAAACCATCAGTTAAGTCAGCAATCACGACAATATTACTGCCAAAAGTTTCGATCAAATTAATTTGCATTCATTCACTTAAATTTTAAAGCAGACAAGGATGTTCAGCCTTTACAGACTCTCTGAGACCAAATATAAAACAGCTAAATTTTCTCAACGATATTAATGTTTAAAAACATTAACATAACTAAATTACATAAAGTTGAACATCATTAAAATTAGAAATGATTTATTAATTAGAAATGCCATGAAAATAAGATTTTTAAAATTAAAAATGTCACTTTTCACTGCCAAATAATTAGTTTGAATGGATTTGTTCCAAACTTCAATGAATTTTGTCAAGCTACAAGATGAAATTACCATCAATTGTAATCAATGTTACAATATACATGTAATTTCCAAAAGTTTTCAGTCAAATGAATCTACATTCATTCATTAACTTTGATTTTACAGCAGACAGGAACTTCAGCCAAACCCAGGGATGTTCAACCAACCCATGATATATATACAAAATATACAAATCACCCGAATATACAAAAAATTGGATTAAGAACATTAACATTACTACATTTATATTAAGCTTACCATAAATAATTAGTTAAAAAGTTAGACATATGCTATGAAAATGTATGATTTTACATGATAAATTTAAAATTGTGAAAACATTCAATGTGTCATGTTCTGTTTTTATTTAATTCTAGTTTCATTTGTTCTCATTTTCCGACCACTAGTTTGTTTTTATATGGGTGATAATTAGTTTCTCACATCTGTTCTGTTTCTACACTGATTACCTTGTTTCTATACAAGTTCTCACTAGTTCTTTGTCTTCTTGTTTTCTCCAAATGATCCATGGTGATTTAATAAAGACCTTTGTTTGTTTTTGGATTCTCTATTGTCGTGTGCTTTTGTGCAACCACACAGTGTGACAGAATACAGGACCCTCACAACAAGTAGAAATGAACTCACCAGCAGTGCGTCCTCCTCCACCCCGAGCACAGGAGCCCGTTGGAGTATTTGAGTTGGGTGCTCCAGAATGGCAGCCTCACCATTACCAGCCCCGCTTCGCATCCAGAGCCCAGCCAGTCAACTCTCACGAGCTATAGTTGACGTATGAGCCCACTGCAGACAGTGAGCCAAAGTCTGCCACGATGCATGAGCCACATTGGAGAATAGGGCGGAGTAAGCCAACACCCCGGAGCCTGAGACTTGCAAGATGTCCAGGTGTGTGGGCTGGCAACATTGTCCTCGTGGAGTACTAGAGAATGGTGGAAGATCAACATTCCCACCCCTGAGGGTGAGTTGTTATTAAATTCTTCTTGATGTTTTGAGACTTTGGATAATGAATTTTATAATGAATGTAATGATTATTATAAATAATGAATTTTCCCTGTTTCTCCCTCCTGTGTTCACAGAACTCCATCTCGTGCCTCCTTATCCAAAATCAGCAAGCTCCCCCATCTCCGCTGGTTCCCTTCAGCCCCTCCACTTCTCTCTGTGTGGATTTGCTTTGGGTGTTACAGTCTCCAGCTCTGCCCTGTCAAGGGGATTCCCTGGCTCTTCCTTCAACACTTGTGTGGGGACACTTGCTTGATATTCAGCAGTGTTTTTGGTTTTTGGTATGCCTGCATTGGCGCCGTTGTATGCGAACTGAGCTGGACGATTACATCACTGTTTTCTCCAGTGCTGATATACCTGAATTAACTAGATTAATAACTATTGATCTTTGCAACGGAATGAATCAATACAAATATATAGAATAAGCTGGACAATGACACCATTTTCTTTGGGGGCTGCTGTGCAGCCAAAAATTGTTTGCCAATTATTACTCTAAACCTGTTTTGCCACTATTTGCATTGTAAAAAGCGCTATATAAGTAACTTAACTTGACTTGAATTCAACCACTGTTCCCGTCACTCTACTTCGGCCAATCCCCCTGACTCTGCCTTGGCTCTTCCTTCTCTTCCCTTGAGGGAAGGAGGAGCCATGGTGGAGATTTCCTCGATGAAGCTATGGGGATGATGGATGAAGATGGAGCCGGTGAAGAGGGAGCCCAAAGCACAGATGGAGAGCAGATGGATCAGTACGACACCGCATTCTTTGGAGGCCACGACGGAGCTGTTGCGACAACCCACCGAGTTGGAACCAGGGTACCAGAGAGCTGAGGTGGAGCTCTCAGACCATCAGACCTACGGCTCCACCGGGCTCCCTCGACCCTCTGGCTTCACCTCGGTTGGACTTCACCTAGCCTGCGCCATGGACTTGCGAGCCATCTGTTGAGCTCTGTCTCTCTACCCCTACGACTCTATCCCTTCGGCTCCACCTTGGCTCTCAGTTGCGCTGGCTCCACCTCAGCTCTCCAGTACCTTGGTTCCAACTCGGTGGGTCGTCGCAACAGCTCCGTCGCGGCCTCCAAATGCGGTGTGGTACAGATCCATCTGCTCTCCATCTGTGCTCTGGGCTCCCTCTTCATCCATCATCCCCATGGCTTCATCGAGGAAATCTCCACCATGGCTCCTCCCTTCCCTCGACTCTGCCATGGGGCATCCTCCTGACTGAACTCTGGGTCACCATCTGGATCATCCTTCTCCTGGATCCGCCCTGGCTCCTCCCACTATCTTCTCCACCCTAATCACCTCATCAGTCTTCGTTCCTAGTTCCGTTTCCTCTGCGGCCTCCTCCAGAGCCCCCACCCTCCCTCCTCAGTTGGACACCCTTTCAGAGTTTTCCGTGATGATTTAATAAAGACTGTTTATTTTTGGACTCTCTATCGTTGTTCGCTTCTGTGCAACCACAGACAAAATGTCACAAAAATTTGAAACCTCAAATTAAATTGATATGGAGAATTTCAAGAGGGAATCAAGACCTCTAAGTTCTGGATTCTTGTCACCTGCATCCACAAAGTCATTCTTGTGGAAGCACATCCTGTGGGTCACATTTGATAACTGCCAAATTCTTCCTGTAATTTTTAATATATATTGTAAAAAAAAAAATGTAAAAAATTATACATTGACATTAATTGGATGTAATAAGTTGTGACAAAATGTTCAAGAATTGAGTTGCATTTTAATTTTTAATTAAGTAAATGGACTAAATGGCAAAAATCCATGTTTGAGTGTCCCTCCATCCGGCTCCAAGGATCTGATATGTCAGCCTGTGGGAGACATCCGACTAAAGTGACACTTAAAAGGTCAACAGTTTTATTCAGAGGACACACTCAACAGCCACGGGAGGAAAGTTTGGCAATAGGAAATAAATGTGACTATTTTATAACCGGGTTAATGAAGGATGAATGTAGCTTTGAGCTGTTCCAATGAGAATATTACATATTTCGGTGTCTTAATAAATTCAGTTGCATTATGAAACACCTCTCTGAGCAGAGCTGAAGGACAGAATATCATGAAATAATAAAGGTTTCAACTGCCTCATTAACTCAATCAGCTCGTCTGTATGGGGGAGAGCTCACTGCGATGTTGAATCTATAAAGGGATATTATTGAGTTTCTGAGTGTGGAGGTTGAATCAAGATTGAGAGGTTATGTTTGATTTCATGTGAAATAGGCCGTCACCTTTGAAAAAAGCTTTGATACAACCTGGAGACAACTGCATGAACCTGAAAGTTACAGACTTAGTAAACAGGAAAAGATGGCAAGAAAACACATAGCCGAGGCTAAACGCACAGAATTTATGTCAATAATTTAGCTTATGGAATAGTTCACCAGAAAATGAAAATTCTGTCATGATTTACTCACCCTCAAGTTGTTCCAACTGTTTCGTTACCCATATTCTTGAAAGTATCTTCTTTTGTGTTCAGCAGAAGATAGAAATTCATAAAGGTGAACTATCCCTTTAAGCCAAACAACCTCAAATGAACTTCTGCTGCAAGACTGTACATGGTTATTGTGGCATGACAAATTGAAGTTCAATAAAACCAAAAAAAGCATAATTTTTGAAAAATGTAATAGCTAGAGTAATAAAACAAATGCATCCCTTGTAAAATTTGAGTTAAATGAGTGCATTACGTATTTGCCAGGATACTCTGCTATATAATTAGTGAGTACCTAGATTTAGCTTTAACATTTTAAGCAGCGGAGCTTTAAAGGAGGTCCTTTACGGATTCAAATCCCTGGGGAGAGTTTTAGCGTGTTGTCTGCATTAGCATGCTAAATGTAACGTCTCTACATGGAAAGCAAACATCGCAGT
Source organism: Zacco platypus (assembly GCA_038088235.1). Lineage (NCBI taxonomy): Eukaryota > Metazoa > Chordata > Actinopteri > Cypriniformes > Xenocyprididae > Zacco > Zacco platypus. The sequence goes on from CM076067.1 coordinate 11,058,920, forward strand.
GTGTCATGACTAATTTAAATAGCTTTGTTGCTATGCTTGTAATATAGATAGGGTGTGAGACGGTCAGCATGCTAAAATGCTTTCAGAGAAGTTCACACTAAATTTAACCCTTTAAATCAAAAGGCAGCGCCCAAATATTGCGGCGATAAATATCATAAGTCGTTCAAGACAACCCACTGACTGGAAAAGTTTGGATCTAAGCATGCCTGTTTGTTAATTAGTGCCCCTTTAAATGGATATCCTCCAGACATATCATTTCTTTGCCTCTGAGTGGGATTGCAAAGTTTTGACTCTAGGTTTCATTGCTGCTTTGCTGCCAGTGAGATCAACCTAGAGGCAGTTGGAGCTTTTTGATAAAGGTTGTTCGCCTCCATTTCAAAGTCATCCCGATTTTTCTCTCTGAAACACATAAAGGGTTTAAAAGCTGCATGTCTCAAAGCAGCAATCAGAGAAATGTCTGAAAGCTCTTGCCAGAGGTAGAATATGTTCAGCAAAGATCTTATTGGAAAAAGACTGTGTGTTATTGCATCAGCTGAGGGTACTGGATTTCACCCAGAGGAGGAGCATGTCATAAAGTCTAATCCAATATATTGCTTTTCACAGAAAAGTTATTTAAAAAAAGCACAGCAATAAGGTGAGGGAGGATTGCATGATGATCAAGTACACATAATTTACTAATTAGGGCTTTTTCCCCAATGCTTACTGATGCATCTGAGCCATGCATGGCCGTGTTATATTGTCTGCCAAGCAATCATGAGTCTGAATAATATCACATCTCTTTTCAACAAACTGCATGAAAAAATAAACAGATGCACCAACATTTAATACTGAGCATTTCCACAAACGCCACACCCAAAATTTGAGCAACAGTATTAGTGATGTGCGCCTTAGCAAGTATCACTAATTATAAATCAATGTGGCAGAGGATTGTTTGATTGGAGGATGGTTGTTGGCAGGGTCTGTGAGGTCATTATGACTCAGTGATGAATAATTGTTTGGCTCTTTGCTAGAGTGCTGACATTTAAAAGGCGACATCAGTGTCACTAATGTTAGCAGGATAATTGAGGATATTAGCGCAACAGGGGCTAGTTTAGAGCAGGCCCTCTGTTTCACACTATCAAGCTCATAATTAGCTCTCTAAAGCTGAAATTTACGTCAGTAGATTCACAGGCCAGCTGGCGATCGTATACTGTGTCATATTTGAATTCGAGATGACCGCATTAGTGGAAAGTCTTGTCCAGAGATGCTTAAACCTGCGAATGCTTAAACAAAGAGTCAATTATTACTATTATAAAATAAGTAATTGATTAAATATATTTAAAATTCTCCAAAATAAGACACAAATATTGGGTAAATTTGGTAAAAGTTTTCCAGATAATATTTTATACTTCTTTTTATCACAATATAATTGATTCTTTAAATATGAAAATATATAGTTGTCTTTATACAACACATTTATATCTCCATCAAACACTGAAATCATGCCAATAAAGCAGCATTTTTTGGCAACGACTTTACCAATTGTCGATTGGCTCTTTTATTTAGAAGGCGGGGCTTATTCTGCCATATTCCACATTGCACTTTCTCCTATTCATAGTAAGTGCATAGAAAGTGGAAAGTCTTGTCCAGAGATGCTTAAACCTGGGAATGCTTATACAAAGCACACTATAGTCAATTATTACTATTATAAAATAAGTAATTGATTAAATATATTTAAAATTCTCCAAAATAAGACACAAATATTGGGTAAATTTGGTAAAAGTTTTCCAGATAATATTTTATACTTCTTTTTATCACAATATAATTGATTCTTTAAATATAAAAATATATAGTTGTCTTTATACAACATATTTATATCTCCATCAAACACTCAAATCATGCCAAAAAAAACAGCAGAATAGGCCAGCCAATGTACATGTACAGTCATAAGCGCACATCTCAGTTTCTATAGCAAACAGAGCTTCTAAAGGCATCTGCTATGACGCAATGACTTTACCAATTGTCGATTGGCTCTTTTATTTAGAAGGCGGGGCTTATTCCACCATATTCCACATCGCACTTTCTCCTATTCATAGCGCATAGAAAGTGGAAAGTCTTGTCCAGAGATGCTTAAACCTGGGAATGCTTATACAAAGCACACTATAGTCAATTATTACCATTATAAAATAAATAATTTAATAAATTTGGTAAAAGTTTTCTAGATAATATTTTATACTTCTTTTTATCACAATATAATTTGGTCTTTAAATATGAAAATATATAGTTGTCTTTATACAACACATTTATATCTCCATCAAACACTGAAATCATGCCAATAAAGCAGCATTTTTTGGCAACGACTTTACCAATTGGCGATTGGCTCTTTTATTTAGAAGGCGGGGCTTATTCCGCCATATTCCACATCGCACTTTCTCCTATTCATAGTAAGTGCACCGTCTTTGGGGAAATATAAAGCACTCAACTCATAACATTTAAACATGCTTATGGATTTCCAGACCGATTAAAATCCTAATAAATCGGTTCAATTTACTTTGTTACATTAGCAGGAAAGTGATTTATTTATGAATGTGCACTAATGACTGGGTCAGTCTTAATTTCATGTTTTCTTTAATGGTACTAGTCTCAAACATCTTGATATTTACGGGCAAATGAACCTGCCTTATTATCTTTATTTTTCTGCGAGTTAAATTTGGATGCAAGACCTTGCTTTGATCTTTGAAGAATCCTCTGCCCATTAAAGTTCTATGTGCAAAGAATTGCAGAAAAATATGAGTCGAGAAAATGCACAAGCAAAGAGAATATTTTGGATGAAAACACTGAAATATTCAGGTCACACAGACTCTATATCTTAGAGAACAGTGTAGATGTTGTTCGGTCTTAACGGGAGGACTGTCAGAGAATAATATCATTCATCCACCATGAAATATATATGGTTGCAACGGTGTGCAAGGACTGTTTTTGAAAAGTCATGCAAAATTCAGCGCCTCTTTATTTGTGTGTGTCAGTAAGCCCATGTCTCTTGTGGGCGGCTTGTGTTTGGAGTATATTGCTCTGTAGTGCTAATAACAGTTAAGCTGTTTTAGCTTAGACTCTATGGTCAGCGTGGAAAGAAGCCAAAAAAAGCCTGATTTATGATTGCGTTGCATAACAATTGTACTGCAGGCAATGTAATTTCATGCAGCCTCTTTGTGTGATAGAATTGCTTTGTCTTTCTTTTGAATCTATTATCATCCTTATTTAAATAAAGGTATAAAGTTAACATAAAAGCCTTTTTCTACTCATTTTACTTCCATAATCTGACGCATTTCCATATAGGAAGTCATCTTGGATACATTTTTTCCTTTGGAAAGCACACACAATCGTTTCAGGAATGCATGTTGAAGTAAACATCATAAATTTAGTTTAAGACGGGCAATTCCTTGCAAGTGCCATTTTTTACTGTTTGAGCTACAGGAATCCTCTTTATACTACCGTTTGGGGTCAGTAAGAAACTTTTTGATGCATACAACTGATCAAAAGTGATATTAAAGACATTTATATGGTTTATATCATAAAAAAACGGCATATTAAAATGATTTCCGAAGGATTATTGTGGAAATTGTAATAATGCTTCACAATATTACTGTGTTTTTGATCAAATAAATAGAAGAACCTATGAGACTTCTATCAAAAACGTAAAAAAAAATCCAAGAAAGCCATACAAAATCATACCATTTCATCAAGTCACACAAATTGTCATGAGAGTGTGAATTACTTGGAAGCTTTTATTTTATTATGCAACTCTTTCCTGATATTTTCTTGACAACTTTAAAATAATGCATAAAAGCTTCTACCAAACCACCTTCAGTTCTGTACTCTCTTGCTAGATCTATTCAAGAAATCAATCATGTTTGTCTAATTTGGCCTTTTATTTGACAATTTGTTTTGGAGATTTAAATATAACCATCTTTATTTAGCAGCTAAACACCACAAAAGCACCTCTTAACTAAATTTGAATAGAGCAAACATCTTTGCGCAAATATTTCTCAGGGAATTAACTATTTATGATTGAGGCTTCTGGGAATTTGATCTGGCACAGTGTGTGTTTAGAAGTAATAATGCAGAATTCAAGAGAAGAGAACAGTGAGGAAGCTGAGGAATACAAATGCAAGTCTCTTTATCTCTCGTTTTTAAACACACATACACACACACCTGAAAAAGGGCTGTCATCCTTTTTATCGCTCTCGCTCCCTGTATGCCTGAAAGATGGCTCATTGATTCTGTATGTCCCGGCCCAGCACACCTTGTTCCTCTCTGTGCCTCCAGAGGAGACTTAACACTTTCATTGAGGCTTACAGGAGAGAAGTAACACCCTTCACTCCCATTATTCTGTCACTCACACACTCAAACCCACACTTACATTTTCTAACACAGAGTTAGAGGTGAGATTACACTTACAGAATCCCATCCCAGGGACAAAATGGTGTCCATCACAGCCAGTGAATGTCCAGATCAGTATGTCATTCTGTCATATACCTGGACACATAAATACAGGATTTTTTTCAATGTCTCTTATGCTCAACAAGTATTATTACGATTTATATTTTAAAATATCATGTCTTTCTGTCACATGATCCTTCAGAAATCATTCTAATATGCTGATTTGCTGCTCAAGAAACATGTCTTATTATCATCAATATTGAAAACAGTTGTGCTGCTTAATATTTTTGTGTAAACTACAATGCATTTTTTTCAGGATTCTTTTATAAATAGAATTTTCAAAAAGAACAGCATTTATTTGAAATGGCAATAATTTGTAAAATTATAAATATCTGTATTGACACATTTTGATCAATTTAATAAATCCTTGTTGAGTGAAAGAATTCATGTCTTTGAAAACTTTTTAAAAGTAGTGTATTAACTCATCCTTGAATGAAAACTCATTATTTACTAACCCTCATATTGTTCAAATCCCATGAGTTTTTTTTAACACTTTAATTAGAGCCTTTATGCATTTTAATTCATTAATTATGCCTTGTAATGCATCTTGTAAAGCACTGTATGCATAAATAATTGTAACCACATTTATAATACATTATAATACTAATATATTCATAGAAAAGGATAAATGCATTAAAATACATGACAAACAACCAATTACTATAATGCATTTTAACTTTGGTTACAATTATTTATGAAAAGATATGATAACATACATTATGAATATCCTACATAAGGGCTAGTAAGTACTGGCTAGTACCAGTTTTTGTTTTTTGGTTGTTTTTTCTGTGGTACACATGAAAAATTTTGAAGAATCTTTACACAGCTGTTTTTTTTATCCACATTAACACATTTTTTTAAAACAACAGTTAGTGACCACATTTGTCAAGCTCTAAAATCTTTATAAAAGTAGTCTGTATGAGTTGTGTACAGTACATTTAGGCCTGGTTTCTCAGACAAGGCTTAGATTATGCCAGCTTTTATATATATAAGACGTGCTTCTTGAGACCAAACAATGGCGACGACATATTTTAAGATATATCAGTCATATATCAAGTTGCTTTCAGTCAAAACAGTTCAAACATGCATTTTAGTCTGGGACCTTGTCTGTGAAACCAGTCGTATTAACTCCTTTTGTGTTCTAAACGCAAAATGAAAATATCAGCAAACAGGATTGAAGCACGAAATGCATTTCATAACATCAGGGAAAGCAAATGAGAATTTATGTCAAAATAATACTTGTGAATAATACTTGTGAAACACATACTTCACAATCATGCAAAATGTGTGTTCCTCTAATTTCTGTAAAAAATCTCTAGTTAATTTCTGTTAAAAAATAAAGACCTCTAAAAAAATCTTTTCTACTTCTATCCACTCAGTCATATTAAGACAATTTAACAAGTCACAAAGCATCCAACACTATCTGAAGTACAAATAATTTAAGTTTATAATTTAAAATAATCTAAAATTGTATCTGGTGATGTACACCAAATAATTAAATCACAAAACAAACTACATTGGCACGTTTCATGTAGAAAATGGTAAGTGGTCCCACAATGGGTTTTGTATATGATTGTCAAGGTGTAGCTATGCAGTTTCGAAGGTGTTTCTTATTGGCTAGAGTCAATAATCCACCCTCAAGTCTCTAGATATGGCGAGTCTATCGACATAACTCAAAAATTGCAGGTCTAATCACTTAGAAAACTAATAGCACAACTTTCCTCACAAGTCCTCAAAGTGATTTGAGGAATAAATCATCCCCACAGCACAACTGATGCGGGACGAGTTAATCAATTGACTAACCCCATTATGAGCAATAGCAATAGTGATATTTGCCCTAGCCAGCACCACTAATGAAACCGTTTTTGTTGCACTTCAGAAAGCAGATCTTGTTCTGGAGAATTTGATTCAGATCTTATGGAATTTTGTGTATTTATGTTTGTCCTCTTGTCCGCTGTAATCAACTATGCGCTGAAAGGCTGTTGAAGGCTCTTCTGGATGATTTCATGTCAAGCTGAAAGCTCTGCGCTGCCTGCCCAGGTGTTTTATGCTCGCATTCTGTACAATTCAATCGGCTGATTAATTGCTTCACTTTGACGGAAAAGCTAAATGCCCCTCAGCAACAGATGAAATCCGTTTCTACCACAGCCCACTCACAGGATGTCAATGGACATTTCCCCCCTTTTCTTTGAATTAAATATTTATTTAAATTAAAAATAATCTTTTGAAGCACAGCCTGGAAATCAGCAGATCGCATTTTCAAATCCTTCAAATCATCCAGAGATGAAACAAATGGAAAGCTGGGGCTCTAAAAAAAAATCATAATTAATATAAGCAAACATTTTATTATGCAACATTTGGCAATTTTTCACACTGACAGTGTCCCATTGTGCAGAAAAAGATGGAAGTATTAGAAAAATGTTTCACCGTTTTCCCCAATCAGTTTCCAGATGATTAATACGACGCACTGAAATTACAAAACACATGCCAGGGTTGACAGATGGAAGCTACGACCTTCATGTGAACGGCATAAAAATGAGTTTTTATGGCTACCACATTACATCAACACAAATTCAGCATAAATTACAAATGCTCTTTTATATTAACACAAAAGACGTTGCTGCCATTGGTCCCAGACAAATCACAGTGTAAAATTGATACCATTTAAAAACGTTTTAAAAGGCCCATCTCAAACATCACAGGTGATGCCTCCACTTGTTATGCATTACTGATTAGCAGAGCTATGACGAATGGTAGCAGTAAACATGTCAAGTCAATGGCTCGATTCCTAAGTTATGGTTTAATTCATTAGTGCTGCTCCCAGTGCCAATAAACCAGCTTTAACCGCATCCCATTGAAGCTGAGCCTGTTGAGAGAGGTCACCGGGGGACAGTTACGAACATCAAAAGACAGACTGGCTGTACAAAAAGTCACATTTTAAGGTTCCTTCTTATAGTCCATCAATCTAAAGCATTTGGAAAGTACTCAAAAAAAAAAAAAAAAATCACTGGGTGGCTTGAGTACAAATTGAATGCTTTATTGTCTTTGGGTGTGCAGTTTAAGCTTTGCTCGATGTCGGGGGTAGATAAAGGCTTTTCGGTGTAAGCTCTCGACCAACTCCGAATGATTGGTGTTCCTGTGGTCCTCCTTGAATTGTGCTTGTGCTGGCTCTCCCTCTCCATGCATCTCGTGGAACGCTTCCTCTGCAGACAGCATTCGTGGGTGCCAACGGTCCTTACCCCGAGTTTCGGAGAGCTGTTTCACGGTGCATCAATGGACGTACCAGACAGAGTGGGTTGGCAGGAAAGGCGACAGGACAGAGGCTCAAAGGCGAGGACGCTAAACTGTATCCGTGTGACCTCACACCAGGGTGCTGATAGTCATCTGTGCTTCATCCCAACTGGTAATCGAAACCTCGTCCAGTCTATTTACGATCTTCCCCAGATCTTTCTCTGGAGGGGGACTGGATGTACTGGCGTTTGTCTTGGTGATGGTGGATTGCGCATCCCCCTGTCGGTCCTCCTCATCCTCCTCTTCCTCAGTAATCGAGGAGAGCCGTGTGGCACTCCCAGGCTTTTCTGTAGGTGGCTGGTAGTGGCACTGACCATTTAGGAGTCTCCGAAGAGGTATAAGTGGCACAATGTCTTCACCCAACAGCTGTTGCTGGCAATGACGGAAGTCAGATTGGCGCTTTAGCCGCTTGAACTCCATGAATGCGGACGTTGAGTTTTGGTACAGGCTGAGCGCTAACGCTCTGGCCTTTTCCGCCTTCGGCAACAGGACGGCATGGCAGCGTAGCACCACTGCTTTATTCTTCACCTGATGCCTGTAAATCCAAGCGAAAATCTTGGGCCGAAAGGGGTCAGCTGTGCAGTATGTGATGCGGTTGAGGGAATATAGGTGGACGGGCTTCTTTTTGCCTCCTCTATCCGCCCCCATGCGGATGCCATGAGACCCGACGGTGAGCTTCATCTTGGCGCTCTGTTCGCCATAGTTGCTGCGAGTCCAAATCTTGGCCACCGCCTCCTGCGTGCAGTCCTCACCTTTAGCCATGATGGTGACCGCGCTGCCCAGGTAACGCACCGTATAGGTGGGTTCCTCTTTATTGAGCTCCACTTTCTGTCGTTTGCTGTGGAAGACGCTCCCCAGCCATTGGAATGGGCAGTCTGGAACGAGGTCCGGACAGGAGTGGAGCAAAGTCGACAGCAGGGAATGATAGGTCAGCCCGGCTCCAAGACTTTTCGGCTTGCTTTTGGACTCATTCTCCACTAGCACAAACTTACTCCTTTTCCAGGGCAGCATGATCCAGGCAGAGAGAGAAAAAGATTCAGCACTCTCCCCCAACCAGTAACGAAGAGCGTTCTGGTGTGTGTGTTTCTCAGAGAAGCACAGCAAAGGAAACTGCTCTGGCACACGCTGACGAGAGACTGAAAGCAGAAAGGCTCAGCTGCTCTGTTCGCTCCTCCTTCCTCTTCCTCCTCCTCCTCCTGCATCACTGAGTGCTGATCAGCGCTGGGCTTGAAGCTTCGACGGTCCTCGTTTAACTCCTTCAAACCCCTTATCGTCTTCTCACCTGACAGTTTCTGTGCAGACTTTGACCCCGAGGCAGAAGGAGAGGGTTCATCCTTGAGTCAGAGTGTCCTATAGGAATACTTTGACCTGCTGGGAGTCATTTCTACCATCGGTAGAGTATCACAGTGCCCAGCTCTAATTTAATTTATTCGGCTTCTGGAAAACTCCAGGAAATGACTTTACGTGACGACTGCAAAAGAATTATGTGCTAGAACAAACACGTTGCCGTGGTTATTAAATGTCCAGTGAAGCAGTTGCGTAGGCTACAGAACCTGAAACAACTGGAGAGACATTTGCTTCTTGACATTTCAACATGTTCACAATTTTGCCTGAAAGGATGAATCACTTCCTTTTCAACTATAATTTCACTACAATTCAAGCAGGGGAATAAGAGCTATGTGTCACTATTCTGCTCTAGACTTCAAATTTTTCATCACTATTCAAGTTGATTTTACATTTACTTTTACATTTTTGCATTTAGCAGACACTTTTTTTCCAAAGCAGCTCACAAAAGAGAAACAAAAGCAATTCATCCAGGACCGAATAACATTCGTAATATGCTATGCCAGGTTTTTTGGACAACTAGACTAGGAAAATTCCTCTTTGATTAAGGCTTTTAATAATAATTTTATTATTTTCTTATATGACTAGTTCATCCAAAAATGTAGATTGATATGTACTCACCCTCATGTTTTACCAAACCTACATGACTTTCTTCCATGGAGAGTAAAAAGAGGAATTTTCAATAATATGCTGATCTCCTTTTTTCATGCAGTCACAAGGAACTGGGACTGGAGCTTCAGAAAGGATGTAAAAGCAACCTAAAAGTATTATAAAAGCAGTCAATATGACATTTTGCACCAGTTCTTTGATGCCATATGAAAATTTAAGATGTGACTCACTGAAAATATGCTTTAGTTCTCTTTGGCATGCTGATGAGAGTTAATGCCCAATTCATTCTTTTGAGTTTTCTGAATTTATAAACATTACACAACTCTGAATGTTTTGTTCACTATTCAGACAGATCAGGTTCTCGAGTCCTTTCCAACTCATTGACCTGGTCACAGTGGTTGACTGGAGCTCAGCGGAGGGAAAGATCATCAATGAATAGCAAATTTTGCACGTTTTTCCTCACACAAAGCTAATATCGTACAGCTTCAGAAGACTTGAATTATGGCACACAAGTTGTATGGACCACTTTATAGAGCATTTGAATCCTTTCTTAAGCTTGAAAGCTCGAGTCCTTATTAATTTAAAATTGAATGGAAAAGAGCAGCAACCAGTACATTTATTAATATCTCCTTTTGTGTTCCAGAAGAAGAAAAAAAATCACTAATTAAATAATGACATAACTGTAATTTTTTGGGTGAACTAATCCTATAACAAATCCATAATGTAGTAATGAATGTGCTTTACAAAATGAAACATGTCAATAAATGTTCCTTTCCTGCAAAAACCGGATTACAGTGTTGCTTTTATACAATTATATGTTAGACGGTGTGCAAACTGATGAGCCTTTTCAATCTTCCCCACAGTGTCTTAGTCTCAGGATCTCATCGGGCTGAAGTGTATTGGACGAGCCGTTTTGCCGGGGCAGGTCAGCAGTTATGCATTACATTGAGAAGCATTTCCATCAATCCGATAGACTGCGCAGAGGAGTGGAACTGCTCCTGTCGCTCTGAGATTACTTCTGCGTTTGATGGATTGGTTCCTACTCCCAATCAGTCATTACAGAACTGTTATAACACGCAGGGGAATTTTTGTGTTGATTTTTGGGTTAGTCATTCACAGAACAAAGGATGGAACATAAAGAACATGCTGAAACAGTTAACTGCTTAGCTGCTGACAATTTTTAAGTGTTGAATCACTCATGCTTTATCACACAATGTCTAATCCTGGGTCAAGTTGTTTTCAACTCTAGGTTAAACGAATAGTATATATAAAAAAAATGTCTGGGTAACACTTTGATATGGGGAACACATTCACTATTAACGATGACTTTTGCCTAACTAAACTTTTAATTTACTTCTTATTAATAGTTAGTAAGGTAGTTGTTGGAACATTTAAGTTTAGGTTTGGGGTACATTGTAAATGCAAACAGTATAACTAACTTTTAATGGACAGTACATTTTACTCAATGTAGCAAAAAGTTTAACTTACTATTATTTTTGAGTTCATTCAACATCTAAAAGAGATTTAAGTTAACACTAAATATTTTTTTGAGTTTTTACAACTCTAAAAATACTGATTGCCTCAATTTTTTTGAGTTTTGCCAACTTATTTAGGTTTACAGTGTACTTAAAACTTTGAGTTGCATTAAATTAAGATGAACAAAACACTAAATATATATTTTGATTTAAATTGTTTATTTGTCGTTAAATTTTTTTTAGCTATGCTTACTGATGATATTTAAGTTTGCAAACTTAACATTTTTTTTGAGTTAGTACAACTTATCCGGGTTTACAGTGTAGGATTTAGGGATGCAGAATATGATCATGCAGAACAAGGCATTGATATGTGCTTTATAAGTGCAAATAAACAGCCAATATGCAAGCTAATAAGCAACTAGTTAAAAGTGAGAATTGTTCCCCATACTAAAGTGTTACCAAATCTGTCATTCAAATTCAGTTCAAAATCTCTTTTTCTCCTGTTGAATCTAAAACGATTTTTTGAGAAATGTCTCAGTTTTGTTTTGTCCATATATTATACACGATTGGCAACAACACGAGGGTTGTAAAAGTCAATGTTGGCTCCAATGTTGTTTGGTTCCCGAGTTTTTCAAAATATCTTTTGCGTGCATACAGTTTTGCAACGACAAGAGGGTAAACCAATCCTTCTAACCAATATTTCACACTTGTAATTTTACAATGTTAGAATGTTAGCATTGCTTTTAAATTAAAGTTATGAAGCCCTGGTCCACCTTACAGTGCAACTATCACACAAATAAAGCACATATTCAGGTCATATAAGATTGCCATTTCTGTCAAAAATTAAATTTTAATGACCACAAATTAAGAGCAGTGCAAAAAATATGAGTGTGCTATACTAGTTCAATTAATGTAATTAAACTCATGAATATGCAAATGTGAATGGATTCCATGGGATTGCAAATGTATATTCTATTTAAGAGCATGTTTATCAGATAATATCTATTGTAAACCACAATGATAAAATCCAGTTTAAACAATGACGTGGCAGTCTAAGCGAACAAATGTACAGAGGACACTGGAAAAAATGAATTGAGACTATAGGATAACATTAACCTTGAGTTAGAAATGACACAATTAAAGTCTAGTAATCCAGAGTCCTCACATTCTCTTGAAGTTTCCTCTTCTCACGTTTTTTTCCCCCAAAGCAAAATCCCACAGCTCTCTATGACAACAGTGAAACCCAACAGCACAAGCAACAACCATCTTTTATCTATTTTTACCCTTTGAAGGGAGCTGTCAACTATATCTCCAGAGAAGGCTTGAAGGGTAGGACACTTGTTTCAGTCCATTACGAGAGACGGCTCTTTTTGTGAGGAGTATAAAAGGCAAAAGCTATTGGATTCCTAGAGTGGACAGTGATGTAGCCATGTAAGCATGGGGATATTTTATGATTTTTGACTGAAAGTGACAGTGGAATGAATCTTGCAGTGACGTTTGTACTGCCTCGACTTAATGGGGACGATATAAAGCAGGCCTGTGATTTAGAGTATATGCTCATGACAACCTAAAGATTAACTCTGAGCAGACAGGGCTGGAGCCCGCAACAGCGCCCTGGCCTTTACGAGGACTGATGTGCACGGTTCACGTCGACACATCTGTCATGGCCATTAGCACTGTGCAAGTGCCCAACTGATGAATGAAATTGGGAAACATCTGCAGAAGGATCGACTCCAGGCAATGTTTTGATTAAATTCAAAATAAGACACAATTTCCTAAACTCTTTTCTGTTCAGACTCCAAGAAAGGAAGCGCATTTCTGCAAGCTGTCACGGGATCGCACATTCTGTCCAGTAACAGAAAATGGGACACCAGCTCTGAATGCATTATTAAAGCCTTCTGTGTGGCAGAATAGCACCTCATCTGCATATGAAAGAGGAGGGTGTGAGGGAATTAATTAACTGTCTGACTTTTACTAACGAGGAAAGAGGAGATCTGGATGAAATTAAGACTTTGGCCGTGATTTACAACAGAGGGCTGCAATTTAACATGCTTATGTAACTGTAAGACTTCTGGACAGATAGACTTGTGTCTGTTCAGAAGCAAATTTCAACTTTGAAAACAGTAAAGACTATGTGCAGTAGAGCCATACGATTATTCATTAAAAGATTATGATCTTGATTTAAACATCCACGCTATCTTATTCAGCTAGGTCTAAACCTTTGACAAGTATGAAACAGTGTTTTCAACCACAGAGTATTGTTATTTCTATGTTACATAATTGAAATTATCCCTGAAGTACTGAGATAAAGGTTTATAATTCGGATAAAAACGCTGATGCCTACGGTAGCAATCAAATAGTAAATCACCTTTTGAAAGTTACAATCTTTATTTAAAGCATCAAGTAACAACTAGATATAAAAGTTTGTTGAGACAAACTTTTAAGTTGGCTTGAAAAAGCCTAGCCAGAAAATTTGAAGCAGTTTGAAAAGCGTGATGTTTGAAAAAGTTTAAGTTTTAGTTTAGAAGTTAGATAGATAGACAGATGGATAGATAGATAGTTAGATAGATAGAAATAGCCAGATGATAGATAGATAAATTGATAGATATAGTCAGATGATAGATAGATAGATAGATATACAGATAGACAGACAGATAGATGTGGTCAAATGATAGATAGATAGATAGATAGATAGATTAGAAAAATTAGATAGACGAGTTTGAGTTTGAATGATTTTAAATGGATTAGAAATAGTACATAGAATGGCAGCTTCATTGAGTCTAATTCCGTCAATGAAAGTTAATGGGATTTTTCCGAGTTTTAATCAGCATTTTTAGGAAAACCTTAAGTCCAATCACTCTGAAAAGATATAGCAACCCGAGTCAGAACAATCTGAAGGTCTAGTCCGAGTTTGGTGGTTGTAGCTTGAAAAGTCTAAGAGGAGTAGCGTTTAGAAATTTGGCTAAGAAGAATAATAATAAGCTTAAGTAGCAGAACAGTAAGTTGGCTCTTTCAAGCCAACTTAATTACATTATTGTACCAGTAGGTGGCGACAAGTGACCGATAAAAACGCATTAGTCATTGAATCATTCACGGAAGAGACTTATTTAAAAAAATCTGATTTATACAGTAATGAAACAAGTGACGCATTTATGAATGAGTCATTGAATCATTCGTTCAACAGCAATAAACACTTTAGAAATGATGTTAATTTGTTTAGTTGTCTGTTCTGAATCATGGGAGATTTGGGATCTCTATTATTTCAAAAAAAAAAAAAAAAAAAGTGATTCTAATTTATCCATAATCGTGCAGCTCTGATGTGCAGGATATTTTACATAATTAGTTCAACCAAAAACAATATATTTTAAATTGCGAAGCCTAATTCCCAAGCTAAATGACTTGGGACAATATTCTTTATTGTTATTCACCAATATATAAAAGAGCAATTATATTTTCACCACAGCGATAAACAATTGCAGGTTTCCTTCAAAGTACAGTAGGGTTAAATGCAACTCAATGTTTTATTTTGTTTAATTTCATTGGAGAATTGGGACTGTTTGCGCTGTGCCTGACAATTAACATTGATGCAGGCATCCATTTCACAGAGAAACGAGAAGGAGCATTTGTCTCCTGTCCTCATTAGACTTCCTCATCGGAGCCAACGGAGGAAAATCGCACACAGGCATTATTGCGCCGTTGCCCTCGTGATTGGAGCCGAGAGAAATGCTGCTCACAGTGCTGAATGCACCACTGTTTTATTCTGAGCACTGAAACTGTAACTTCTATTTGGCTCCTTTGCAAGACATCATTTATCACGAGCCATTTTCTCACATGTCCTCTTCACAGTGGTACCAAACAAAAAAAATCAATCCAGTCACACTTTCTTGACAATTTTCTTCTGCTTCTTTGATTTAATAGTGCTTTCTAAGGCAAGCATCACTTTCATTATTGCTCAAACATGTGGTTAGGGGTTTGTTCGAATCTCTAACCTTAAGTATTAAACACATAACTCATCCAAAAATGACTGTGTTGTGCACACAGGGCCGAAAAATTAACACTCGCCAAACGCGAGTAAAAATCAGCATCGGCGAGTACACTCAAAAAAATGATTCTTTAAACTTACTTAATTCAATTATGGACAGTGGTTCCACACAACAAAATTGTTTTTCATTAACATAAATGAAATTTTTTGAATCTATGTAATTTCCTTGTGTTGTGACAACACAACTGAATTAAGGCGAATTTATGTGAAATGGTAATGTACAACCAAATCAAGGGAATTGCTTTCCTGTAACTTAAATTGTTTAAGTTTACTGGACATGCTTTAGTTTATTTAAAACTGGCTAAATATGTTTCACTCAAGCAACACAAAGAGATTGGTTTCAAATAACTCATTTAAATTATGGACAGTGGTTCCATCCAATTAGTTCTTGTTACTTTAACTCAGTAATTTCTATTTAAAGTTACTCCCTTAAAAGCAGCATTTGTTTGTGTGTGATTGTGTTGTAGAGAAAAAAAAGACAAGATATGTAACAAATTATCAAAGTGTATTTGTTCAACATTACATTCAAGTCTTGTAATTTTAGAAGTAAACATGCAAATGCATTAACAATGACTGTTAATAGTCAAGAGCAAACTGAAATGTGAAAATGAAAACACCATTTAAACTTGGTAAGATAAATAAAATAAATTTCTTTAAAATTCACCAAAAAATAAATAAATTTAAAAAAAAGCAACAAATGTCCAAGTGGTTGTCTAATGATATGTAAAACAATTATCAAATCTTTTACAGAAAATAACACTAAGCACCAAATAGGCAGCTTGAAAGTTTAACAACTTTGAACATGGATAAATACAAAATCCAAGAACGATAATGCCCTTTTTTTTTTTTTTTTTACAACATTAAAATCTGGGCATTCCAGGAACACTCAAGCACAGAAGAGCTTGGTCTTCAGTGTTTGCACTTTATTGGACAACTTGTTGCCATCTAGCTCCAGAATCAACTTTTGCAGTGCTTCAAAAGTATACCTGAATTCAGGAGGGTAGCTCAAATTCAGTCCATATATTAGTCCCATCAACATGGCTACTGCGTATGGGACACTCTTAAGGTCCTGAAGAACTTTTTGCCCCTCCAACACCACTCCAACATCTGCTAGGCTCTCTTCTATGTCTGCACCTTCAAGTCTTACAACATAAATTCCCATCACAGTCTTCTGAATCGCCTCCTGTGCGCTGGCAAGGTCTGTATCCTAGAGTGGATATTCGTTAAAAAAAAAACAAAAAAAAAACAGCACTCTTAAATTCCTGTTTTAATTTTAACAAAGCATTTAGCATCCTTGACAATACAACATTTTAAAAAGCACATATACTCACCATATACTCCCAAATCAGACTGCTAGGGTCTTCATTCAGGTAGACACAGAGAGATTTGATTATGCACTCTCTCTTGACTTCAATGTCATCAGTCTAAGAATGAAAATGACAACATTAACCAAATATAGCCTTATTATGACCTAACCTTGTTATGAAGCAACGAGAATATTTTGTGCGCAAAAACAATTTGATCTGTTGTCACACGTAGTGAACTCAGTGCAGGCTTCCTTGTGTACGTCCGAACACCAACTCAGTATTGGCCAAAGCTGAACACGTGTTGCTGACACAGGAATCAGCCAATAAATGAGCTGGAATTCAGACGTAAACAAGTCAGTCTGCACTGAATTCACTACATAACGGTTCAAATTGTTGAATAAAATCGTTATTTTTGTTTTGTGCAAAAGTACTCCTGTTGCTTCATAACATTTAAGTTTAACCACCGAAGTCACGTTGGCTGTTTTAACAATGTTTTTAATTACCTTTCTGGACATCTAAAAGTGCAATGATGTTGCTGCCTATAAGTGGATCAGATACCCTCGGATTTCATCAAAAATATCTTAATTTGTGTTACAAAGTTGAACGAAGGTCTTACAGGTGTGGAATGACATGAGTGCAAGTAATTAATGACAAATGTAATTTTTGGGTGAACTAACTCTTTAATACAAGGTTTTGTTGAGTGTAGTTTTTCATACCTGTGTAGTGGGTACCAGGAGGCGTTTAATTTTTTGTCCAAGGAGTCCTCCTCTGTTTGCAAACATCTTCATCAGTTTTCCAGAGTATCCGTCCAGCTTGGCAAAGAACGTTGACACCAATGGGATTGTTGTAATTCTCTCAAATTCTGCACAAATCTACAAACACATGAAAAGTAATTTGTTACCAGAAAACCAATATAGTCTAACAGCAAAGACAAACTTCAATCAAAAACTTTCACTTACCTCTTCTGTTCTGAAAAGAGCAGGCCACCTGATTTTGAAATCTGCAATAAGTGGCTCCTTGATCACCTCGTGCCTCCTAATTGAAAAACTCTTGTCCATCAGCATTTTTATATTTCTCTCATTGTTCTTCTTTTTTACTTCAGTCAGAAGTGTTTTTCTGACCGCCTCAAGAGTTTCTTCAGTTTCCCCTTGTGGATGGGGAGGGCAGTAATTCACCTCAGCCTTACGTGGTTTTTTTACACTGTATGCAGGACTGGATATACCATCTGGCTTGTGCTTCACCGAATTGACTGTAACTTCTGTGCAGCCAAGATTTCTCAATTTCGTTCTATAGTTGCCAAGTTTATATTTTAAACTGGCTTTCCATCCACTGTATCCAGTTACAGAACCTCTCTCTTTCAAGCAAGGGTGCTTTTGAACAAGTGCAGCAGCTACCTGATCGTATTCTGCATCAGAAGGATAGACTTTATACTTGATCATTTCTTCTGCAAGTCTATCTAAAATGGAAATTTTCAATTTTGGGTCAGGACTAAGAGAAATGCCCTGGGTTTTGAAAGCTGCATTACCTTGTTCCAGTTTGAGCTCTGCATCATATGTGAAACGAGGTATAATGAAAACAGCAGGCCATGCGGACGACTTCATGCTAGAAGATGACTCAGGAGAAAAACTAGCAGAAGATTCAGAGTTTGATAAAGTAGATGGAGATGAAAGTATAAGTGTATCACAGGATGAGAGTGACCGAGCTGGTGAGGAGCACTCACTTCCACTTTGAGATCGGTCTACAGGTGGTATAGGTGAGTCATTGCGGTCACTTGATGATGTCAAAAATACCACTTTTAGGGTACTTTTGTCTTGAATTTCTGATGTGGACATGACATTCATGAAGTCATTGTCAAAGTCTGGGTCCATGAATTGCAATCTAAAATTTCCTTGGAGATCACACTGCTTTGCAATTTCCTTTGTTAGATCACCAACAGAAGTAGGCATGCCATCCTGAAGGATCACCCTCTGAGAGTTGTTTTCTCCATGAATAATTCTTAACCGGACTGAAGTTGTCATTGTGGTAATTCTGTAAAAAAAACAAAAAAACAAACAAAAAAATAAAACAAGGATCAATTTGTTGTAAGTTATAATTTAAACAAATGCAACAAAATTAATAGTTCTAAGGAAACTGATATGAGCATTTTTTAGTAATAATACATGTAACTACAGTACGTCACCTTTTATGCAAGTACTTGTCTTTTCAAAGTCACCAAACGCAAAGGACCAACCATGTAATCAGCCAAAGGATAATCATCAGCTAAATCATCATGTTCAACAAAGAAGATCTCTCTTGTTGGTGATGCACTAAGCTCAAAAGCCCTGAAGTGTTCCCTGTACCAACCACACAAACGTCTCATTATGAAGCACAATGTCTTTTGAACTATACAAATGTTCACGATTTCTCCGAAGTCAGGGAGGCCACTTGTAGTTCCATGTGCCAGGATCGCACCACTTCTGAAGCGCAAGCCCTTGCTAGACACACTCTTAGCCAAATGGACCTCTGATACATTTGGGTATTTATCTTTGATCATCTGAGCTACCTCTGTCTGCAAAACATCAAGAGGAACCGTTGAGGCTGTCGAAACTTCCAGTGTATGTTTTTCATGACTGCTTTTCAACTGGTAGGAAATCATCAGCTGATGTTTTACAGCGAGCAAGTAGGGAATATTTTTGAAGCAATTTGTGTGCCGTGCAACCTGCTTAAAAAAAGCTGTGCTTTGCTTCAAAACGCATAGTCCACAGAGTGACAAGAGGACCAAACGATTTTACCATCCCAGGGTAATGTTCCAAAAAATGGTGCTTTGGCAGAAGTTTGACATTGGGGAAAAGTTCTTGGTACTTCTGCCTGTGCTCAGAAATTTTCATCTCAAGGTAGGATATGGATTCATCTGTGTGTACTTGGGAAACCATCAACTCAACAATATCCTTTAGGTCCATTAGTACCTGCCACGCAGGCTCACCTTCAGGCACCAAATGCCCAATCAGAAATGGAAGCAATCGGATCAAACTCCAATTTTCATGGCCATTCCCTCCAATTGTGTTACGACGTGAAAATGTACAAGGAATTGCATGAGGCTTGTTCTTTTTGTCTTCCCACTTGTAGGGAAACTGGAGAATTGATTTATTGAGGCTTTCCAATGAAAAGTATTTCTTCGATATCAGCAAAGCCAAGCAATGTGCAAGTTCTACAGGCACTACACCCTCAAAAATGTCATGTAGCACATCTGGTGGATAAGCAGAAAGCACATTGAAATGAGAGAGGTGCTTGGTAAAAACACATTCTCTTTTCACTCCACAACAGCTTGTTCTATTCTCCAGTGCATTTTTTACATGATCTTTATGAAGGTCTTTATCTCTGAGGTTGAACGCACCAGACAAAACTTCTTTTGCCTGCACATCAGAACTCTTTCCCACACAAAATCGACAAAAGAACTCTCCTGAAAAGCTTTCAACAAAACCAGCAATGCCATGTGCTGCAAAAGTTTGGTAACCTCTGACTTGCGAATTCATATCACATGAAGACATGTGACCAGTAGAAGATCAATACTTCATGGTGTGACCTCTTGGCTGAATTTATATGTTGGATTCATGTTTATAAAAAAACGATGCTGCAGAGTACTTCACAACACAGTGCTTCACTTACCTTAGCCAAAACGCTGTTTTCTCCGTCAATAAAGTTGTGGCACTCCTTTATTTCACCACAGACAGACGAACTGCAAAAACCATGATTAAAAACAAGTCGTCATAAAAAGAGAATATCAGATAAAATGTCAAAATATACGTCTGCGAGGTGAATGTGGCATTATTTGTACTTGCTTCAGCCAATTTTACTGGAACTTGTGTAATTTAGAAAATACACTGGGAGGTTGTCATAAAAATGCTTACCCCCAGTTTCACAGACAAGGCTTAGTCCCAGACTAAAATGCATATTTGAGCTGTTTTAATTGAAAGCAACATTTACTGATATATCTTAAAATATGTCGATCCCATTGTTTTGTCTCAAGATGAACACCAGTAATGTTGTTTTTAGTGAACGTTTATAAAAGCTACAATGCCCTAATTAAAATAAGGCCTAATCTTGGTTTAGCCTAAGCCCTGTCTGTGAAACTAGGCCTTAATATGCGAAGACTGCGATATTAAAAGACCAAACTCTTAAACACTATACTAATACAAGCAGATGAGCCCAAAATATGAACGCAATGCGTAGGTTACACGTTAAACGTTTTCCTCCCAGGTTTTAAACGCTTAACGTGGCTATTAATACTAATACAGTAATATGAAAATAACAAATTCTGTACACACCTCTTTAAGAGCCTCAACCACGGGTTATACTCGTGCAGATAAGCAGATTAACCCAGAATATGAAACGTAACGTGTAACTAAACGCGTTGCATTCATATGATGGATTGATCTGCACGTTTGGTTTATTAATGAGGTCCGTGCTGAGTTGTGTTTTAATATCACTGTCTTAGTACATCAAGCCACGTGAAACGTTTTTTCACTTTGAGCTTTTTAGAATGTCCCTTGTTAGTTGAAGGCTCATTTCATTACTCTGAATGAAAACCATTTTGAATTTTAATATATTGTCAAACAATTTGTTACAGGAGCACTCATACATATTAAGTCATAACGTTAAAATACAAAAAATCATGCACTTCCTGCAAGTACAAATAAACGCGCATTTTTAGATCGCATGAAATCATCCATTAATGGCGCAATAAACTTTCAAACAATATTCGATAGTTTGAATATTTGAAAAATATACTAAAAGCATCCCAGAACAGACTTTTCGAAACACTAACAGAAAATAGACTTTGGCTTCAGATTAACTTAATATTTTCTTACCTCGCTGGTACTTTTAGGTCTGATGCCATTCACTTTCCAATCTCCTTCGCGCCGTCTTCATCCAATCCGTTAGGAATCGTCACATCCGGTTTTTTGAATCGCGAAATTAAACACCTTACATTAGTTTAACGATAGTTAATTAAGTGTAGTGGAAAATGACACAGTTTCAGTTAATTAAACGCAATACAATAGTGTTTTGGTGGGAAAAGTAATATATATGTGTTATTTTAACAAAACATATTGGGGTAAAACCAACAGTGTCGCAAAACCATTTTTTTGAGTGTATATGAAACGGTGTCACTCGCCTTTTGGCCAGTAACATTTTTATGTGAACAATGCTTGGGACAGTTGCATCGTCACGAAAGTTTAAGCATTGACAATTTATATTCAGGTGCAAGACGACCTCATTTCGTAACTCGAGCTCTGTGTGGAAAGTTTTGTGCACACATATCTGAAGCCCGCACACAGAAAGCCGCATCTCAGACGGCGTGCGAATACTAAACTGAGCTCTCTTTCATGTCTTGTAGCACTTGAGCAGACAAATGCACATAAAATGATGTCAAACATAGCAAGTAAACATAGTAGGTTATGTCGTAAGTGAACGTAAACAGTAGAGAAAGTAAACGCATGTGTACATTATTCTTTTAATAATAATATTAGATCTGTGCATTCGCTCTTAAAGTGACAGAAGCCTAATATTTCTGCTGCTGTCTGTTTTTAATGTTAATCAAACAACAAAGGACAAAGAAAAAAATCCCTCCCTGCTCTTGAATGAATAACTTTCAATAAGTATTATTTAATGAGGATGTTTAATTTATACAGTGAAGACTATGCAGTGTTATTTTACATTTTCTTAATTAAATTATTGTATCTGAAAACTACTGTCAGACCTAACTAAAAATTTACAAAGCACTGATTATTTCATTTGTATCTTCGTTATGTTGTATTGATTTGTGTTTTTGCTTGTAATTTGTTCATTTGTTTTTTTCTATTTTCTATTCTATTTTTATTTTATTTTATATTAAATCACCGGCCACTGGTCATAGTCTGAGTAGATACTACATTTAAATTTGAACTTGTTTCGTAAAAAAGTATGCTCTATATGGCATGAAGGGCTGGGTAGGTTACTTTTATAATGTATTTCACTACAGATTACAAAATACATGTTTTAAAAAGTAATTTGTAATGTATTTCGTTACATTACTCAAGTTTAGTAACTTAATCTAAATACTTTAGAATACTTTGGAATACTAATAAGTGTGGAACAAACACAAAAAAGGTAATTGCAAGTTTTTATCTCACAATTCTGACTTTTTCCCTCAGAATTGTGTGATATAAAGTTGCAATTGCGAGTTATAAAGTCAGAATTATGAGATATAAACTCGCAATATTGAGAAAAGTCAAAAATATGAGATATAAACTCACAATATTGAGAAAATTCAGAATTATGACATTTAACTCACATATTAAATTCACAATTGCAAGAAAAAAGTCAGTATTGCAAGTTTATATCTCACAATTCTGAATTTATAAGTTGCAATTGTGAGTTTAAATCTCGCAATTTTGAGAAAAAGAAGTCAGAATTGTGAAATGCAAACTCACAATTGTGAGGGGAAAAAACTAATTCTGAGAAAAAGTTGCAGTGACCTTTTTTACAATTATAAAATGACTCACAAACAACTATCACAAAACATGAAAACAGTCGAAAACATGAAACTTAACTCCACTTTTTCGGTCAGAGTCAGAGAATCACCAATTGCTGTTTAAATGACATTAAAATTCAAAGTAATCACTTTGGTAATCTAAAACACTTTTCAGATGTAACTGTAATCTGATTACCACCCATTTAAAATGTACCTGTAATGAAATACAGTCACTCAAATTTTGTATTTTAAATACGTAACTAAATTACTTGTATTTCGTTACTCCCCAACCCTGATAGTACAAAAGTGGCAGCATGGACAAACACACGTCTACTCATTTTGTTTCTTCACAACACTAAACTGGCAGGCTGTTTTTGTTATATTGTTCCCCACAGACAACAGCCATCTAATCAAATCAGCTTCTGCTGTCCTTAATAACCAATACTGCATCATGTACAAAAGGGTTTAGGCAGAACGAAGGGGAAAAAGGGGGTCGATCTCATAGATGTGTGATTTATGGCTGAACACGAGGTGGACTGCTCGCTGTAAAGAATGAGCTGGCCTGATAAGAGTGAACACTCTCCTTTAGAAGCTGAAGCCAGTGCCAAGAGCCGAGCACTACCTGCAACTAATCACAGACGTACACAACCAATATAAAGCAGCCGCAGTGTTGAATCATTTACTTTTAAAGAGATGATTCACTTGTTCTTTTCTCCTCTAGGTATTGTTGTTGCAGTATGAAAGGTGTTATGTAGGAGATAATATACATATTTATTACATGGCTACTTTCTGAATAAATAAATATATAAATGCATGCACACATGTTTTATTCGATAAATTAGATTTGGTTGAGTGGCCCAAACTAAGTGACCTTTGGTTTTGATTCATTAATTTTTTGTACGGTTTGCTGTTATAGTCTAATGGAGACCATATCTTAATGCAATGTTTGACTGAATTAAGCTGTTTTGATGATGCATAATGCAGCATAATTTCTGCCCCATAACTTCCTCTCCATCAGCAGTACATTGGAAATTAAATGGAAAACAAACTTTAAACAGCATTGTGTATTATGACACGAAACGTCCAAGTAGTTTGCCTGATTCAGCCTTTTTTGCATATTCATTATATGAGGCAACGAATGCAAATGAGGCTCTTTGCTGAAGTTTGTAGAGAGCGGAAATTAGCATCACTGTGATGCGGGCCGGTGCCAAAACAAATCATTATTCACCTGGTGCCTTTGTCTGGTAATCCTTTGAGGAGGCAATCCAATCCCATCATGGCTCACGATAAATGGCAACACTTTAAGTACCGATGATGGATATCCTTCAGTTCCTGGGTGAAAATGCATAAATCTTAAAATGCATAAAATACATGCTAAAATTCTCTCGCATCCACAACTTAATTTCTACATAGTTTTGACAGTTAATTATGTCTGATTTCTAAGAAACTCGGGTATGATGCATTACAGCGCTGAATTTTTTCATTCTTTAGTGTGGGATTTTATAACAGATGGCAAAATGATATTATGATGATAAATAACCATTTATTAGTAAAGATTTTGTCCTGTAGTGCAAGACTTACTAGTACTAGTAACAATTTGTTTTTATTGATTGAAACAGTATGGTATATTGTTTGAAATAATTTTTTATAATTATTTCAATTATAATAACAATTCATTAATAATGATAATTATTATTATAAATACTTAAGTTATTAATAATTAATTCAATTATTTTTGTAATGCATCTCAGTCTGAAATCTGCACTTCTGTTCAAAAGTTTGGAGTTGTTAAATGCTCTGCATTTATTTGATGAAAAATACAGTAAAAACTATTATTTTACAGTTTCAGCATCATTCCTCCAGTCTTCAGTGTCACATGATCCTTCAGAAATCATTATAATATGCTGATTTGCTGCTCAAGAAATATTTCTTATTAATATCAATGTTGAAAACAGTTGTACCGCTTAATATTTTTGTGCAAAGCGTGATACTTTTTTTCAGGATTTTTTGATGAAAAAGTTCAAAACGAACAGCATGAAATAAAAATCTTTAGTAACATTATAAATGTCTTTATTACTTCTGATCAATTCAATGCATCCTTGCTGAATAAAATTATTAATTTCTTTCAAAGAAAATATTACCGACCCAAAACTTTTGAACAGTAGTGTAAATCAGATCAGATTTTAACTGGTTATTGAGGATATTGATATTGAAATTCATTCTTATGTTTTTATGAAAAACGACAATTATTTGTCACCATTAAAAAATTGTACAATCCTGAGAACTAAGCCGAGAATGTGCAAACAAGGCCACACATCATTTTGGTTCCCAAAAATTATGAAAAACACAATGGTGATGTAAAAACAAAAATATTTCAATGCTTTTGCATTCTTTCGGCAATGTTTAGTGGTCCCCCAAGAAACTTTGCGTTAAGGAACACAAAGGTTTTGCGAGTGAACGTAAAGTTTCTTGAGGGAACGCAAAACTTTTGCAAGAGAACCCAAAAGCATTGAATTATTTTTTTTCCTCCCGCCTCCAATATTTTTTACATCACCATGTCCCTTTAGGGGCTCCACACAAACGTCCTGTTTAGACTGCATCATGTAAATACAATCCATCTGGAAACATTCTGTAATTTTAGCTTGAAGCACGTGTGTGTTAGGTGTACAGTACATCTGCATCCCCGCACACCTTCATCGACGCGCTCTACGGCACTAATGTAGACACATCTGGTATCCAACACTTCCTGTTTGTTGCCATCTGTCTACACTTTTTCCAATCCATGCTTGAGTGGGCACTGTGTTTCTTGTCTGAGTCTCAGGAGTAAGGAACAGCGCACTACACAAACAGTTTGTTCGTTCCCTCAACAAGGTGAGTAATGTTAAAGCTGAGCCCCGAGGCGGGAGCTCTGGTGAGTCAGCTGTTGATGTGGAAAGGACATTTCTCCCTTGTTTCTGGCTTCTGCTTGATGTTCGCATTAGTCAGCCATCACTGAACAACACATCACTTTCTGCCAGGTGAGCAGCCCGTCTTGATTAATTGATGGTGTTTTTGAGGAACTTATTAAAGGTCTATGAATGGCCTGACAAACTCACTGTACTGTATTTTAGACCATTACTCCAAATGCAAATTTTTACACAACAGCACTGTGTTGATATTTCTCAAACATTTTTGCGGTTTGTTTACACATACAGTATGTAATGTCCTTACTAAGATAGCAAAAACAAACCTGTGTGTGTGTGTGTGTACTTGTTTTTACTATACTTGTGAGGACCAAATGTCCTAAATTTAAACCCAAAAACCCATCAAACTACTGCAATAATTCAACAGAAACCATTTAACCCTTTGGTGCTGTTCGCTCATTTTTTTGTTTCATTGAAATGGTATGAAACTTGGTAAAAGTTTTGGCACTTGCTATCTGAACACACACACATACAAAAAAAAATCATGGACATGATTCGAAAAGATTAAATGAGAGAGATTTTTTCCATTTCTATTGTGCACAGCTCACCAGTCATCGAGCTTCATTTTGTCTGTTATAATCTTAGTATATCTATAATCTTCCTTGGTGAAAAGTTTATTAATACTCAAAAAGGCTTTTCATCAATAAAAACTGCTTGATTTTTATCTCACGGAATAAGAGCTGAAGATGAGATCGAGAGTTCTTTATGAATGGATCATCCAGTGTGTGACTCTGAATAGTTATGCACTGGATCTCTGTGGCTGTCAGTATTTGTCATGTAAATTCACATCGAGCGTCATGCTGTTGACTACTGGCAAAGATCTCACAGTTTTATTAATGACGCTGTCATGCTGTTTCTTTCAGAAGACTGAATTACATGTTTGGAACAACTCAATGATCTGTTGTTGATTGGGAGAATATGAATATTAGTTTGTCTGGCATGACTCAACACTGCCATCTAGGGTAATAGAGCCAGGTTTGCAGCGTCATCAAAGGCACACATTTAATATTTCAACAAAATGACTGAACAGCCAATACTGTGGAAGCCCCGCCACTGAAAGAAAAAAAAAAAAAAAGATTTTTGCGACTTTTTCTCTCACAATTCAGACTTTATATCTCACAATTCTGACCTTTTTGTCTCACAATTCTGACTTTTTGTCTCACAATTCTGACTTTTTATCTCACAATTCTGACCTTTTTGTCTCACAATTCTGACTTTTTGTCTCACAATTCTGACTTTTTATCTCACAATTCTGACTTTTTATCTCACAATTCTGACCTTTTTGTCTCACAATTCTGACTTTTTGTCTCACAATTCTGACTTTTTATCTCACAATTCTGACTTTTTATCTCACAATTCTGACCTTTTTGTCTCACAATTCTGACTTTTTGTCTCACAATTCTGACTTTTTATCTCACAATTCTGACTTTTTATCTCACAATTCTGACCTTTTTGTCTCACAATTCTGACTTTTTGTCTCACAATTCTGACTTTTTATCTCACAATTCTGACTTTGTCTCACAATTCTGACCTTTTTGTCTCACAATTCTGACTTTTTGTCTCACAATTCTGACTTTGTCTCACAATTCTGACCTTTTTGTCTCACCATTCTGACTTTTTGTCTCACAATTCTGACTTTTTGTCTCACAATTCTGACTTTTTGTCTCACAATTCTGACTTTTTGTCTCACAATTCTGACCTTTTTGTCTCACAATTCTGACTTTATGTCTCACAATTCTGACTTTTTGTCTCACAATTCTGACTTTTTGTCACAATTCTGACTTTTTGTCTCACAATTCTGACTTTGTCTCACAATTCAGACTTTTTGTCTCACAATTCAGACTTTTTGTCTTACAATTCTGACCTTTTTGTCTCACAATTCTGACTTTATGTCTCACAATTCTGACTTTTTGTCTCACAATTCTGACTTTTTGTCTCACAATTCAGACTTTTTATCTCACAATTCTGACCTTTTTGTCTCACAATTCTGACTTTATGTCTCACAATTCTGACTTTTTGTCTCACAATTCTGACTTTGTCTCACAATTCTGACTTTTTGTCTCACAATTCTGACTTTTTGTCTCACAATTCTGACTTTGTCTCACAATTCTGACTTTTTGTCTCACAATTCAGACTTTTTGTCTTACAATTCTGACCTTTTTGTCTCACAATTCTGACTTTATGTCTCACAATTCTGACTTTTTGTCTCACAATTCTGACTTTTTGTCTCACAATTCTGACTTTTTGTCTTACAATTCTGACTTTTTATCTCACAATTCAGACTTTTTGTCTCACAATTCTGACCTTTTTGTCTCACAATTCTGACTTTTTGTCTCACAATTCTGACTTTTTATCTCACAATTCTGACCTTTTTGTCTCACCATTCTGACTTTTTGTCTCACAATTCTGACTTTATGTCTCACAATTCAGACTTTTTGTCTCACAATTCAGACTTTTTATCTCACAATTCAGACTTTTTGTCTCACAATTCTGACCTTTTTGTCTCACAATTCTGACTTTTTGTCTCACAATTCTGACTTTTTATCTCACCATTCTGACTTTATGTCTCACCATTCTGACTTTATGTCTCACAATTCTGACTTTATGTCTCACAATTCAGACTTTTTATCTCACAATTCAGACTTTTTGTCTCACAATTCTGACCTTTTTGTCTCACAATTCTGACTTTTTGTCTCACAATTCTGACTTTATGTCTCACCATTCTGACTTTTTGTCTCACAATTCTGACTTTTTGTCTCACAATTCTGACTTATTGTCTCACAATTCTGACTTTTTGTCTCACAATTCTGACTTTTTGTCTCACCATTCTGACTTTTTGTCTCACAATTCTGACTTTATGTCTCACAATTCAGACTTTTTGTCTCACAATTCAGACTTTTTATCTCACAATTCAGACTTTTTGTCTCACAATTCTGACCTTTTTGTCTCACAATTCTGACTTTTTGTCTCACAATTCTGACTTTATGTCTCACAATTCAGACTTTTTATCTCACAATTCAGACTTTTTGTCTTACAATTCTGACCTTTTTGTCTCACAATTCTGACTTATTGTCTCACAATTCTGACTTTTTATCTCACAATTCTGACTTTTTGTCTCACCATTCTGACTTTTTGTCTCACAATTCTGACTTTATGTCTCACAATTCAGACTTTTTGTCTCACAATTCAGACTTTTTATCTCACAATTCAGACTTTTTGTCTCACAATTCTGACCTTTTTGTCTCACAATTCTGACTTTTTGTCTCACAATTCTGACTTTTTATCTCACCATTCTGACTTTATGTCTCACAATTCTGACTTTATGTCTCACAATTCAGACTTTTTATCTCACAATTCAGACTTTTTGTCTTACAATTCTGACCTTTTTGTCTCACAATTCAGACTTTTTGTCTCACAATTCTGACCTTTTTGTCTCACAATTCTGACTTTTTGTCTCACAATTCTGACTTTATGTCTCACCATTCTGACTTTTTGTCTCACAATTCTGACTTTTTGTCTCACAATTCTGACTTATTGTCTCACAATTCTGACTTTTTATCTCACAATTCTGACTTTTTGTCTCACCATTCTGACTTTTTGTCTCACAATTCCGACTTTTTCTCTCACAATTCTGACTTTTTCTCTCACAATTCCGACTTTTTCTCTCACAATTCTGACTTTTTAACTCACAATTCTGACTTTACATCTCACAATTCTGACTTTTTATCTCACAATTCTGACTTTTTATCTCACAATTCTGACTTTTTTTCTCAGAATTGTGAGATAAAAAATCAGAATTAAGATATAAAAAGTCAGAATTGTCAAAGAATCTTCTTTTTTTTCAGTGGTGGAAACAGGCTTCCATACAATACTGATGACTGGAGGCGGAAAAAAACAATCATAACAAATAATGATACCAAACTTTTGGGAGCAACAACAAAATGTAAACTTGCCATATTATTCTTTAATCAACAAAATAGTCTCATCAGATGACCAAGGCGGAACCATAATGTCTAATTTCCCCCCAAAATAAACATAACTATCTTTTAACTGAAATTCCCTGATTGTACTCACATTTATTGTATGAGTTTACATACTGTGTATATTATCAAGTCTAGTCTGAAATGGCTACACGCAATTAAGCTTACAAAACATTTTGAGCTATTGAACTACTACAATATCAATTTAATTTAATTTGATTAACGTTTATGTTTACCGTTTGTGATGGTAGAAGATTGAGGCTCTAGCGTTCGCAGTGGTCGAAGTTGTTTTCGCGCCTTTAACTGTAACTTGTCCGTCTTCACGTGCTATCGGAAATTTGATCATTTCCACTTCTGAAGTCGTAATTACGAGCTCTGAAGTCGGGGGGCGTTCGTGTGCAATTTTTACATAGGAAATTCGTTTTCATGATAATTCCGAGAGCACGTAAAAATAACGCGGGCCTGGAAGAAGTTCCTAATTGATTCTTCGATTCCAAATCAAAGTCCACTTAAGGGAATCGACTCCAAGGATGGGCATTTGAAGGGATACAGCTACGGCCACTGGGCATGCGCACATCAATATTGCGTCATTTAATATTTATTTATTTAATTTAAT
Organism: Zacco platypus; assembly: GCA_038088235.1. NCBI lineage: Eukaryota > Metazoa > Chordata > Actinopteri > Cypriniformes > Xenocyprididae > Zacco > Zacco platypus. The sequence continues at coordinate 11,089,516 of CM076067.1, forward strand.
AACAGTCATGACATTTTTGCAGTATTGTAAGGGTAGGTTTAGGGTTGGGGTAGGTTTAGATGTTAATAAAAAAAACAATTTTATAAGTAGCACATTTAATTTACTGTTATTTAGCCTGAGATTTTGCCTCACTTCCGGCCATAGAGATGTGACTCGAACTTTTGATTCATCCTGTCTCGAATCTTTTGAATCTGCACAGCACAGTCGTTCAAAAACACCGAACAGTTAAGCACAATCACAGGCACTAATTTTAAAATAATAATGTTTTAAATTATCTTGATTACTTGGCTAATCAAACTTACTCGTGTCTTTTTAAACGAGCAATAAGAAAACTAGAAATAGAGTTGGAATCGAATCAAAACATTCTCCAGATCTAGACCAGATTTGTTGCCTCAACAAAATGTCGCTTGATAAAATTTCCATTTTGAAAACAGAAAATGAAATGCTATATAAAACGCGCATACATAACTCATTACTATATATATATATATATATATATATATATATATATTTTTTTTTTTTTTTTTTCATGTACCTAATTGTATTAAGACACAAACAGTAAGGTGAATACAGGTGGAAAAGCAGGGCATTCAATATTCTATATTTTTGTCAAATTTATATTATAGTGTAAATATTAGCATTAATTGCATGTGTTAATATTTCAAATATATTTTCATATTTTATACCGTATTTTAAAAGTCAGTCAACGTTTCAGGAAAGGCTTTTATTTTGAAGGGCATTGATCTGGTAGCGAGTTGTACACCAGCACCACAGCTTTAGTGAGGGTAAGTAAGTCAAATAACCGTTTTCTTTGTTGAATGTTTATTTTGAACGGTGCCGTTTTTAGCAACAAATCTGGCCAGTTTCTAAAACAATAAAATAAAATAATTTGCCTTTGGAGAACGCATATTTAAGTTAGTTGTTATCGGAAGGCATTGTTAGCCGTTCAGGCTAATTTTTAGCCCTTTTTGATTTTATATTAGTTACTTGCAATATCTGTGAAAAATACTTTTAAGCAAGACTTGATATTGTTTATTTAATTTTTTTAATGATACAATAAATATTTTATAATGTAAATAAAATGGTTTAACCCCTTGAAGAATCCCTAGCTCATAAGCTAGGAATGGGTCTTTTGTTGACTTGAAGAAAGATTGTCTTATCCATTGCAGCTCAATCGTCGATGTTTAGACTACAGTTGTTGTATATTGTATTTTTTTTATACTCAGCTGTTCTGTAGATTGAAGGATGGATTCCAGTGGCAAACCCTCCACAGCACAGATTGTGTTGCTGGCCACTAGCTCGGCTCTGACTGCTGTTTTATACACCATATACAAGAAGAAATCAAGCCATGTTGCTAGATTAAGGGTAAGAAAACAACCCTGGTGTGTTTCTTTTAATAATAACACCACCCAAAGAATTAGATCACTGCTAAACCTGACTTGTGTAACAGGAGGCCAAAAAGATGTCATTAAATCCAGACCTGAAATCTATCCTCAATGAAGCACCAGGGAAATGTGTTCCTTATGCAGTTATTGAAGGTATGGCTTCTGACATTAATCTAGTATTAGTGTTGGACAAACCTGCTATTATCCTGATAATAATAATTCACTCATTATAATAAAGGTATGCTGGAAAATAATTATCGGACACAAGCAAAATAAGTATATTAGTTGGTGTTAATGTACTAATATTTTTACTCGTACTGTCTTCAGGTGTTGTGCGCTCAGTGAAGGAGACCTTGAGCAGCCAGTTTGTCGACAACTGTAAAGGAGTCATCGAGAGGTTGACCCTAAAGGAGAAGAAGATGGTGTGGAATCGCACAACACATCTATGGTATGTGCAGCTGCTTATTAATACTATTATATAATATATACACCACGATGTAGTTTTGTTAATGTTAGATCTCTAATTTGTATTTGTCCACAAGGTATAAGATCATGTGAAACAAATTGCAGTTAAAATTATACATACAAATATTTTAGCTTCAAGTAATTCTGCTTGACATATTTATTATTGTTTTAATATAAAATATGTGTAATAATTTTTTGTTTTAATTATTACATCTTAAATCTGTAATTATACCGATGTAGTTTTAAATATTTAGATACTTTAAATATTTATTGTTTAATATTAAAGTAATGTATATATTTATTTTTTAATAATTATATTTAATTTCAATTGTTATTTAAATATTTATATTATTTAAATATGTAGTTTCAACATTAAAATATATATAAATTTTGTTTTTAATAACTATACTATATCATAATTTATTTAAATCTCTAAATATATCTACATATTTTTAAATAATTAATACCTTAAATATTTATTGTTTTAATATAAAATATTTATACTAAATTTGCTTTATAATTGTACTATAATTAGAAGTTTGTTCTAAATATTAAAATATATGTTTGTTTAAAAATGTTTAAAATATTTATATAATATTTTTATTTTTTAATTAAAAGTAGTATTTAAAAAATATTATTTATCAAAAAGTAATATAATTTAATAATAATATAAATCCATGGATTCAGTTAAACTTGTGTGTGTGTATATATACATATATATTAGTACACACACACACACAGGTTTTCACACTCGAACTATTCATATCATTAAACACAAATTTTCTAAATATATCAATTTTAATCTCTTATATCCTTTAATATCTTTCTAAATATATCAATTTTATCTTCAAAACTGATCTTATTTAATTCACTGTGCTAATACATCTTTCTTTTAGGAGTAAGCGTGAAAAGGTCATCCACCAACGCACCAACACTGTGCTCTTTGACCTGGCCCCTCATGATGACACTGTTCCCACAACAGTGCGAGTGATCCGTCCACTCGATGCAGCTGAATTGGATCTGGAGAAAACCTATGAGAACTTCCACCCCTCCCAGAACTCTCTGACCAACATCATCACCCACTTCATCAGCGGCGAGCGCCCGAAGGGCATCAAGGAGACGGAAGAAATGCTCCGTCTGGGTGCCAGCATGACGGGCGTAGGGGAGCTGGTGCTGGACAATAACCTGGTTCGTCTTCAACCTCCTAAGCAGGGCATGCGGTACTTCCTCAGCCGCCTGGACTACGACACGCTCCTGAGTAAGCAAGAGGGTCACCTGCGGCTCTGGAGGGTCATGACGGTGCTGTTTGGCTTGACTGCCTGTGCCACGCTATTCTACCTGCTGTGGCGACAGTACTCGCTGTATAAGGAGCGGAGGAAAGAGCGCAACCTACTGGAGGAGTACAGGAAGTTGCGAAGCCAACGTTTACAAGAGCTCGATCTGCCAGAGGATGATGCGTCTCCTATTACATGCACAGTATGCCTGAGTCACAAGCGCTCCTGCGTGTTTATAGAGTGTGGTCACATCTGTACCTGTGAGGAGTGCTATAGAGGCCTGCCCGAACCTAAGAAGTGCCCCATTTGCAGGGCTAAAATAGAGAGGATTGTCCCTCTGTATAACAGCTAGAGGCCTTATTATGAATATGCATGCTTTTTAAATTGAGGCCATTTGAGGGCACGTTTTTAGGTGTGGGCAGAACATTTCTTGCCATGTAAAATGAGGCATAATCCAAATACTCTGCAGTAAAAAAATCTTCCGGATTGAGTTGGTTTTTGGATCGATCACACTGTTGCCAACTGTAATCATCACTTGTGCCTGTGTGAACTTCTGAACTTGAAATTCAGTGTTGTTTGTTATATTTCAACCAAAATCAAAACAAAGGAATTTTTTTTTTTTTTTTTTTTTTTAAAAAGAGCCCATTTCAGGACTATTATGATTTTTTTGCATTGTGAATATTTTCCATGGTGGTTCACGTCATTCTCACTACTGTAATACAGTATTTCTGACTACAGTAAAAACTACTGTAATACTATACTGTAATAAGAATGTTACAATACCTAATGGTCCTAACGATAGGATTAATTTCATTTTTTAATTGACATGCTCACTCTAAGACATGTGAACTGGATGTCAGTTTTGTGGTGGCCTAATATTAGTTTTTTTTTTTAGTAAGAATAGTTCCCCTTTTTTAAAGGACGGCAGGAGGTTTGAAGCTTTATTCTGAATTATTAAATGGGAATCTGTTAAACCAATTAGTTTGTTCTTCCTTTGTTCTTCAGGATGAAAACTTCATTGGTTTAGTGTTATCTATGTTTAATTTACGAACGATATAATAATGGCTTGAAAATAATGTTTTTCTGTAGTGGATCAGTCTGAGTGAATTGTATTTTCCAGCTGTTGATGTTTATGTCCATTCAGCAGTTGTGTATGTGTGAGAGCGACATTACTTCACACCACAGGAGATAAATGTATAGTACTAAAAGTTTACACACATAGGGGCTTTCACACCAGAGGAACATTTTCATAGCTCTTAGAGCTAATGGTTGAATTTCCCTCTTTATGGTGTGTTCACACTGCAGGAACTGGGAATGATTTTAGTTCTAGGAAGGCCTTTTGGTGGAACTAGCTCGTGTGTCATTAGGATGCCTTCACGTGCTATTGGAAATTTCCTACTCGCTTCTGAAGTCCTGATTACTAGCTTGATGTATTCAAGTGCTTTGTTGTCGGAAAGAACAAGAATTATGGAGGACGCCAGGTTTAATCTTACATATATTTGGGGGGAAATCTTATTAAAGCCAAAATGATATTTAGAATCCCATTCATTGACAACCATATAAACGTTGACTAACATTTCTGGAAAACAGGCTTTTTGCTATGTACTAAACATACAATACGCTTCGAATAATTATTCATATAGCCTATGTATGCACTAATCTAACAAGACGAGACAATGTGGCTGTTGTGGAAAAAGCTATTTAAAAACTGGACATGAATGCCCTCTCAAGTCATATTTACCACTGGGAATCTTGGGGATAATTTTGATACCCAACTTCCTGAGATGCGGGCCACAAACTTTAAACATGGAGGAGGGAAGAACGATTGCTGCTAGTTTTTTTTTTTTTTTTCATAACAGTTACATCGTCTTGTCTTGTTCCTATTAGTTCCTATAACTTCCTGGTGCAAAAGCCCCTATTAACAATAGTCTGTAAAGCCAAACAGAGTAATACCACTAACTATTTAGAACTTATATATATATATATATAAAATCTTTTTTTGAACAACAAATTGTTTCCTGATTGAACTGGAAAGGGCACAACGAAGGTGGAAGTGATGGTCGATTTCAATAGACTGCTTCGAATCTTTACGAATCGTTTAGAATCAGTGGTTTGGAGCGCCAAAGTCTTAAACGAGGCTTCGTTACTTCATAAGTTTTTCCGCATTTTCAATAGTACACCTGATTTTGGAAGTTTGATGAGCGTTACAAACCACTGATTCGAAACAAAAGATTCGTAAAGCTTCATGAAGCAGTGTTTTGAAATCAGCCATCACTAGATATTATTGAAAAGTCGTTATTTTGTTTTTTTGGTTCACAAAAGTATTCTCGTCGCTTTATAATATTAAGGTTGAACCACTGTACTCACATGAACTGTTTTAAATATGTTTTAGTATCTTTCTGGGCTTCTGAAAGTGTTGATGTCAATAGAGACTCACTGAACCATCGGATTTCATCAAAAATATCTTAATTTGTGTTCTGAAGATGAATGAAGGTCTTACGGGTGTAGAACGACATGAGGGAGAGGAATTAATGACAATTTTCATTTTGGGGTGAATTAAACCTTTAATTGTACATGTAAGCAGAGTATTACTGTGTCTGACCAGTAGATGGAGCTAAATTCCTGTCTAGCTTTACCATCATAGTTCAGTTTAGGAGGATCACTTATGGGTTGGCAAGTACTGAGAGATCAGCTAATTGTGTAAATTACATAATTATAACACTTACAGATCCAGATGTCATGCAGAACTATCAACTTAATACCTTTAAACCATAAAACCCAGCAGAAATCTTCAAAAGCTTGAGTAATAAATATAGATAAAATCACATTAACCACGAATAAATCAATAATTTATGTCCAGATTGTAATCTACAGTAAGTATATTGAACAACATGATATTCTGTTTTGTATAATGATGATGATTATAATGGTTATATATATATATATGGTTATATTATTTATAATAGTGATGGTCTTAATGAAAGTGTTACAGAAGAAATCTAACATTAAAATGGTGAACTGTAACATATCTTACCAAAATTTGCAATTTTACAGTAAAATATATATTTTAAATGTTTTAGGGAAAAGGTATAGATTTATTTTAATAGCTCAGATTTCAATCCTGTAGTGCTGTAATCGTAAAAATGCAGTTTTGGAGAGTGTCGTAGCACCATAATTAAACGAAAATACACTCTCTCAGTTGCCCTGATGGGTTTCAAACCTACAACCTAACACATGTCAACCCATTTTAATTAGTATTTGTTAATTAATGTGTTTTTCCTCCCTCCTTTTTTGTTATACTAATATAATATGATTAGTTTTTAGGGTGATTTAACATTCTATCAAGGGTTTACAGATGAAAAAAAGCTTTTTTGGCACATTTACAGCCGTGTTCATTTATGTGCACTACCACTGCTCTTCATGGAGTCTGATACTACCGCAGGAATCGACCCTATATGTATTAAAACCCTTATATTTCACCACTAAGGCACAGTATCCATGTGCGAAGACAAGCTTCTGGGTGGCAAACTCCAGTGGGATTCAAACCCACATACTTTTAGACATCTTTAACCACTAAACCACAGCACCCGAACGCCGCACGCAGCAGTGTGAGGGTGGAGGGAGGGGGATGGAGCCTCGCGCGCAGCTGGAGCATCGAGTCTGAGTGACGTCTCTCTGCTCTCTGAGGATCCGTGTGTTTCTGCCTCGCGCTCCTGTTTTGCATCTACACCCGTTTTTCCGAATGACTTCTCCTCAGTAACGACAGGAAAACTGAAAGTGACTCCCGTAGTATGAAAATAACATAAAGCAGGATCGTTTCGTGACGGTTGAGATTCTCGCGCGCCGTCCTCGCTCGCTAGTTTATCGACTGTCTTTATTATCCCGATCGATTGTTGTGAACGGAATCATGTCAGAAGTGCTGCCGTACGAGGAGAACATCTCTCCTTACGGTGATGATGGAGATGAAGAGCAGATATCCCTCACCTGTCGCCTGCAGAACAACAGCAGTAACTTCTTCAGTTCCGCGCAGAACAAACGAGCTCCGAAACTCGGACAGATCGGACGCAGCAAGAGAGGTGAGAAAACCACTTATTTACGTTGTGTCGTAGGTGAAATAAAATAAAAGTTCGTTTTATAGTCTTAAAAGATGTATCAATGTCGTGATATCCAGCAAGTTACATAAATAGCTAATTAACGTCGCCGACCTTTCCACTATCAGGCTTCCGACGACTTAAATATGCACATTTGTGGCATCACGTGATGATGTCAGCGTTTGTTTTTTCTTGTCTGCCTGTTCATAATGAGATTATATCTAATGGCTCGCCTACAAATAGAAACATTTTAGTGCTTACATTTAAAAGTATACATAATATAAGTAACACCTTAGTCTTTGTTAACATTAGTTCATGTATAACTAACATGAACTAACAACAAGCAGGATCTTTGTTAATGTTCACTAAAAATAATTGTTGGTTCACAGTGCATTTACTAATGTCAACAATTACAATTTTGATTTTAATAATGTATTACTAAATGTTAAAATTAGCTAAAATTAATAAACGCTGTAGAAGTGCAGTTCATTCTTAATTCATGTAGTCTAAAGCAGTTACAATGTATTAGTGTTAGTGTTAACATATATATATATATATATATATATATATATATTAATATATTATTCACAGTCAGTACTCTCTGATAATGTTCTTGAAGCTCAAAAAATAAAGAGAAATGGGATAAAATAAATGGCAGCCAAAATATTTGGCTTGCTGTGTTGTTTTTTGAGCTTGACAGACGTGAACCGTTGTATGAAAAATATATTTTATATTTTATTTTACTTTATTTCATTTCTATTATATATATATATATATATATGTGGATTACCAATATATATGGGTTTTTCACAATTTTTAATTACCATTTAACTTTTTGTAGTTCAAATAATTAGTCCTGCAGTGTGAAAAATGTATTTTTAAAAGTACAAATATTATATTATTTAATATATTTAATCTATCCAGTATTATGAGGTTATACAAAGCGGCATGCATAATTATTATACTAGAATAACACAAAAATAGTTTTAAATGAATTTTAGCATGTGATTTCATTTTTTTTGTTCTGCAGTCTGCAAGCCCGACTGCCCTATTCTTGTCAATAAAACTAAAGTCTTGTCATTTCTCCAAGGGCAGCATGTTTGACCCCAGTGCCTCGTGTGATTTCTCTTGCAGTTGTCATAGAAGATGACAGAATTGATGAAGTTCTGAACAACACGGCAGAGAAGTCATCGGCGGGAGTGTAACGCTCAAGGACGATGTTAAAGCGACAGGAAATCGTGGGTTACGTGCATTCTGCATCAAAAGCACTTTGCAGTCCCTCTTAATATGGGTTGAATTTCACGGTGCGGCAGCAGGCGAGGAGAGAGTCCCTGCTGCGGGCATCCAAACGGAGGAAGCGGGGCTCTGTCTGCTTTCTCTCTTTAAGGGCATGTTTCATATCCCTTCTTATAAAGTGACATCTTACACCGGACATACAAGTCCTATGTTGTTTAAAATACATGTGGAGTTGGTCTGTAGTGGTCCAGATTCAGTTTATATTGTGAGAGGAATGCATTGATATCAATCACAAGCACAAATATGACAACTTTCGTTCATTATTTTGCCGTGAGACTGAGCACTTGTTTTCTCCGAATCTTTTTGTGCACAATGAAAGTGTTTTTCACTTTAAATATCCTAATTATGATCTCCTGGATACATTTTGTGTTCTTTTGCTGAGATGACGGACTGAGCAAATGTTTTTTTTATAGGATGAGAAAGGAAAGACTACTTTTTTAAAGCACTTTTTTCATGTTGCATATTGTATTTTCTTTTTTTTTTTTTTTTGATGTGGCTGCAAACTGCCTGCTTAGCCTGAGTTCAAAAGCTTATTTTTATATCAAGGAGTTATTTCTGAAGAAGAAAAAATGCTTATTTGGGTAATAGTCGTAGCACTTTCAAACGTGGTTGTCAGCTAAATGGATTTTGATCACTTTTGTGCCAGACTTTTGCAAAATATGCCAGTCGACTTGTGTTTCCGTTCACCTGAGTAATGTGAAAGTTTTCCAGGCCTGCCTCTCATATATGTTTCAGGGCTTTTCTAACAGCTTTTTCTTTTTTTGCATGAGACAGGCACAGACGCCTCCTGTGGCAGTGAATATTTACAGTAATGTTACTTTGAATGACGAACCTCAGACTCTTGAATATTGTGTATGTTGCACTTCTCTATAATGTTAAACAGGGCTATATTTGCAATGAAATGTATGACCAATAAAATGTGATTACATAACAGAACTCTAAAACCCTCACTGTACGCTATGTGAAATTTCTTCTCTTTGTTGTAAGGTGACACTTTTCTAAAACAAATGCTTTCCAATTAAAACAGGCCTGTTCAGATATAACAATCAGAGTTGTTTTTGATCACAAAAACCGTCAGGTGCAGCATTTCAGTTGTTTAACCAAAAGCATGTGCTGAAAATTGCTCTTTCTACTTCCAATACCAGTTAAAAAGCTGGAAGCCACAGAAAATATTTTTGACTCCTTAAAGGTACGGAAGGCAATTTTTTTGTTTTACTGGTCTTTACATCATGATAGTAATCCATGATAGAAGTGCTCTAAATATTAAAACATGTACATATATCTTTTGTGGAAGTCTGAAAAACGTTCAGTCCGAATGCAGTGATGCAATGCCTGTCTGCATATGTATTTCCAAACCTCCATAAGCCTATACAGAGATGTAGACAGACAGTCACAGAGTGCCACAAACAAACAGCAGCCGCATTTTACAGTTCCTCCTGAACCTAAACAACGAGCTTATGCCGCGTTCATGCCATGTCATAACCGTAATTACGAGACGGCAACCTGTGACGTTCTACTTGGAGCTGTTCACGTCCTCAGGCTCGGATATATGAGTTTCCATATCAACACTATCAACAGTCAGGTGGTACAAGTAAGAGCTCTGTAAATTGTTTCCGTTCACTATTATTTTAATGTTATGTGCTTTGAGACATGAGGTAATTTAACGCTGTTTCTTATCAACACTGTTATAAATGTTGGTAATTTAACACCGTCTCTTACATCGCTCTGGCTGTGCGCTCATGTTTTGGGAGGCGTGGCTTTAGAGAGCGCACTGAAGGATCTCAAAGCTAACTTGCTATTGCTAGCCACTCTGAAATTGCCTACCCTACCTTTAAATTAACAACAACAAAAAATGTTTACGGTGAATGCTTTTGCAGCAAAAGTATATAAAGCAAAGCATTTCACTTTTAGTAAATACACTCTGTAGATGTAAAAGTACAGACATTACAAACATTAGAATGAGACTTGTCTTGGGAGATGCGAGGATCCGTGACTCTACCGTTGGAAAGAGCGTAACGGCTAACTTGGATCATGTGTGCCACATTACTGCCTTGACATCAGTGAATTTTGTTCAGAATTGTGCAACAGTCAATAATCATTGCTCGTGGATAGCAAATGAATGAGAAGTGCCGTAAAGAGAAGTGCTGTTTTCATTGTAGACTAAAAATTGATCAATCCAAAACTAATGTTTAAGAGCAAACATGTTGAAGATTAGCTGATGGGCTGTCGATTCATTAAATGATAAGCTATTTCCTCACAAAAGCGGATTATTCAGCGTATAATGAAGCCACCCCTCCATTGAAAATCATTTAAAAAAAAAAAACGGCCTTGTCTCCTTCCCTGTGTTAGCAGGCATTACGTTTATTTTCAGCTTTTTTTACTACTATCACGACTGTTAAAGCAAGTAAACCTGGTAACCGGGTCAGGTATGTGTGGAGCAACCACCACCTACATCAATATTGCATAAACAGAAGCTAAAACAATAGTCACGACGCTAAACTTTATGGCTAAAAAACATTTTTTGTAGGCAAGAATTAACATACACCATTCAAAATGTTGAGGTCAGTATGATTTTTTAATAAAGAAATGAATGCTATTATTCAGCATTGAAGCATTAAACTGATCAAAAGTGATCAAAGTTTTATATTGTTATAAAATATTTGTATGTCAAATAAATGCTGTTCTTTTGAACTTTCTATTCATCAAGAAACTGGAAAAAAAGTAGCAAAACCATTTTTAAATTTGATAATAATTAAAAATAATCAGCATATTAGAATGATTTCTGAAGGATCATGTGACACTGAAGACTGCAGGAATGTATTGCTATCACAGGAAATAATAAAATGTTCTTTTAAATTGTAATAATGACTGTATTAAAGTTTTTACTGTATTTTTGATCAAATAAATGCAGCGTTGGTGAGCAGAAGGGATTTCTTTCAAAAACATTAAAAAAATCCTACCAAACATGACTTTTAAACAGCAATGTAATTGCTATAATGAAAATTTAAGCTTCGCATTTTTGTTTTTAAACTGGAATACCTTGCCCAAATACTGACTTCCATTGCAAATGTGTTTAGATTGAACATTCAAATGGCCAACCAATCAAACTTTCAACCTTTACTACCAGACTTTTTATTTTACAACTGAGTTTGCTGATCCACAAAGTCCAGATTCTGCTGAAATCAACCTGGGCAGCATTTCCCAAAATCATCGTGAGCCTATATTGATCGTAGCTCCATTGGTAGCAATGGTTCTATGATTAACTTAGGCTTACAATGCATTTGGGAAATGCAGTCCTGGTCATGATGAAAGTTTGGGACTCCCCTACCAGCTCATTAGTTCCCCCTGGAAGAGTGGGTAATCAGATGATGGAAACGTCACAACAGTTCACTCTACCTTTACGCTTTAAAGCTTCATTGGCACCATTTGGACAACATGAGAACTAGGTTTACGTATTGAGTTATAACATTTCCACCCTATTTTGTCAAAGGAAATGAAGCAGAGCTGCTCAAATGAGCGGTTTAAACAGAAAACATGAAGCTGCAGGGGAAATAGCGAAGAAATCTATAAAGAAAGTAAAGTACTCAGTGTCTTTGTGTTGCTTTGAAAGGCAGTGCGGTACTATCTGCTCTCTCTCCCACATTACTGAACTCTCTCTACAGTCAGAAGCGAGTTGAATGCACTTAGAAAGCACTAGAATGACTTCGCAAACTGAGTTCAGGTTTTATTTACTTTCATTTTTATTTTAATCTGCAGAGTGCATTAGTAGCAGGAATGTGCTGTTCCTTCTCTGAAAGAGAATGCCTTCATTACACTTATGCTGATCCGTTTCTTTGTTGGAAGCATTTAAGTTTTATTGTTGTCATTATTCACTTTCCCATGGCCACAGAGGAGAATCAGAGCTTGTGGGTCACAATCAGCGGACAGCACCGACACACAATGTTTATATATATATATATATATATATATATATATATATTCTCTTTCAACACACAACCACCAAAAGTAAATCCCTAGAAGCTGGTGAACAGTTTTGTAGTGGCTGTGTGCAAGTTCTGCTAATTCACAAGCCAACAAACTGTGAGAGACAAATTTGGAAAGGTGATGTTAATCAGTGTACCAAACAAACGCGACAACAATCAGCAATGCGATTATTTTATCGAGTGACATGCAGTGGGTTTAATCAGTGACATAATTAATAGACTTGCTATCCGGCATCTTCTCACCACCCTCCTCAACCTGCTTCCCTTAGTGTTTGTACACATAGAAAAGGTGAAAAAACGTATTACACTGCCCAGTTTTCTCCCTGAACGACTATGTGAGTTAATATGGCAATTCTCGGTGCAGCAGGAATGACCAACAATCGTGACATTTTTCACAATCGTGACAGAAAATCAAAACACTGCCCTAACTCACTATTGCAAAAAGGCAGCGTGATCCTCCTAATATGCCGTCAAAAACAGTTACCAAGAGTATAACAAGGCGTGATGTCAATTTCACAATCTCAGTCGGGAGTAAAAACTCCATTCATTTCAATTCAGAAATTGATTTTGAACGATAACTTTTAAACCTTTAAAGACAGACCTACTGTGAGCTTTGAAGTTGTTAATCCATGTTATTTGATTCTGCTGAAGTCGTCAGTCTGCGTTATTTGATTATTCTTTTAAATTTTTTTAAAAAATCATATTTAACAGCAGAATTCCTGGTGAATAACTACATTACCCATGATGCCATACAGAAAATTACACCAATCAGTGAGTCAAAACAAAATAGCTCCACCCACTCCCGCTGAAGCAATGCAAATGGCGTAATCGAGTCGAAGCTCTCAAAATAAACATTTTATTATATATATGCATATTTTCATCGTTATTAATTTGATCATGCTGTTCGAAATGTTTCATGGGATTGTAGTTTTTTCCCTTGCTAAAGCCGTGCACAGTTTTTCAAAAACATTTTTTCTACAAATCAAAGTTGTTTTAGGTTATAATTCACCTCATAGCTGGTTGTCTTGGTTCATGGCTTATAACTCTTTAACAAAGACTTTTTTTTTAAATCCCATTGGGAGAAATTAATGGGAAAAGTGCACTCTATAGACATAGAAACAAGTGCACAGCCATTAGAATTGTGTCTTTGAAATTCAGTTTTGCGGTAGCTCTGTATATTTCTATGGCATTGCTGTTGAAGAGTAATTGACCCTTTGCCGGCAGTTTGATTGACAGGCAATCTAACCAATCATAACCCTAGTTATGTAGTTAGTAGAGTAGAGTTAGTAGAGTTAGTAGATTAACATTGGTGAACTTGAACTTGAAAAATTGTGTGTACTCACGTCTTACTGCGCTTGAAACAACATTCCTTCTGATGTTCATTCATGTTTATTTGATGCTATAAATGAACTAGTATGAAGAGATGATCTTGAAGGAGCTACAGCGAACTGTCACGACACATTAAAGAGACACTATACGCTATTTATTGATTAAACTTGTTTAAAAAAAAGACAATATTTTAAATATGAAACTGTTTCATATCAAAAGTAGCGGTTCATTCATAAATCCGTAAGATCTTACCTTCATGCTGTGGAAATACAAACCGGAAGACAGAACACAACAAGTGCAGTGCTGAAAAAGGGGCGGGGCTACATAAGGTATATACAATGTCCACTTTAACAATGCAGTGCATCTCACAGGCCTGAAGCACCTCAGAAAATAAACACATTGGAGGACAAAAACAAGAAAACAAAAGTGTTATTGTGTGTTGGCATCTCATTAGAGCACAAGCAGATGATGCATAGCTGCTCAGTGGGTCTGAAATATGAACGGCCGGGCATCCACTTCTCCTTCAATTTTTTGTCCACTCTGTAGACATAGACGTGCCAACGGTATAGTTGGCTGCCATGGCAACAGATGCGCTCAGTGTTATCTTGGAGCAGCGATGTGAGCAAAAGCCCCAATTGGCGCCTTTTCTCTATGCAAATAATACAGCTTTGCATCAAAGCATGTGTTTTAATTATTCTCCACTTAAGCTGACAGCCTCACGAGCCTCAGCTCTGAATGATAGTGCTCTCAGGAGCCACGTGGTTCGGTTGAAAGCTTTTGTTGTTGTGTTTTGCTAACTGCATGTTACTATTGGATAAAGGACAACAGGAATCTTTAAACGAATAGTTCACCAAAAATGGAAAATCATTTACTCACCCTTATGTTGTTACAAATCTGTTTTAATTTGATCTATATTATGGTATTCATATGATACTGTATTAATTGGGGACTTGCAAAAATGCAATAAAACACCAGAAAGTACATAAAAGTCATGTGTGTTATATTCAAAGTCCTCTGAAGCCATATGATAATTTGTATGATAGAATATAGAGCAATATTTAAGTCCGTTATTCATTGATAGTCATCCCTTGAGCTGCAGTGCAAATCAAATATGACGGGATAGGTTTTTAAGATTTGGCATCAGTAACGTTTGGACACTAGACATGCAAGGACCGAAGATATTTTTAAGTTCAACACCAAAAAACATTTCACATTGACGCACTTTATTTTCTCTTAGACCATGAATGCACCAGTATTTTAGATGTACAAAGATGGTGCACTCATATTACTCACATTATTTATTAATAAGTCCCGCATTCTAAATAAAAGAGACAATTGCTGATTGGTAAAATCAGCATCACTGCAACTTAGGACTGCACATGTGCATTGGTTGGTCTAGTCTGAAAAATACATGCTCACATAGAGTTAAAATCTTTTCTTTCTTCTGCTCACATAGGGTTAAATATTTTTAAACACTATGTGAGCATAAGAAACAATATTTATGGGACAGTTTGTGTAAGATTTTGTTGCTGATTTGAAATATGTTTGGCAAGAATTTTAAGATTTCAGGATTCCCCCATCCAAGTAGATAGGACTTGGTCTTGGATACTCAAAATAGCTGTACGGAGGAGTTAGAAATATTGCCACCGAGTGAACACTTTCCTTGAAAGGGACTTTGTTCAAAAGTAGTGAACAACAAAGGGGTTTTCCTTACTCTAATACAATATATTGTCTATTAAATATTGTAATTTATTTATGAAGCCCAAATGATGATTGCATGTGTACTGCTCGCACTGCTACAAGCGGGATTCGAATCGGAGGTGGGTGTGCTAACAAGGACGCTAAAGACCGCAGCCTCTAGCATCAGTCGCTAGTGCGCCTCTTGAGGCCAGAGGAGTGATGTTTATCTGCACTGGCCTCTGTTACACTCACCCCCATAAATCTCATTCCCATCTGGGTCACGGCACCAACGCAACCCCTCTGGTTCTACTCGCACTGCTCCGAGCAGGATTCGAACCAGCGTTTCAGGCATGGGAGGCAGGTGTGTTAAGAAGGACGCTAAAGACCACAGCCTCTTGTGTCAGTCACTAGTGCACCTCTTGAGGCCAGGGGAGTGAGGTTTACCTGCACATCTCTTACTACTCTTACCTGCATGTCTCTTACTCTTACCTGCCTCTGTTACATTCACCTCCCTAAACCTCACTCTCGTCTGGGTCACGGCACCAATGCAACCCCTCTGGTTCTACTCGCACTGCTCCGAGCAGGATTCGAACCAGCGTTTCAGACATGGGAGGCAGGTGTGTTAAGAAGGACGCTAAGGACCACAGCCTCTTGTGTCAGACACTAGGTTTACCTGCACATCTCTTACTAGCTGGCCTTGGTTACATTCACCTCCCTAAACCTCACTCTCGTCTGGGTCACGGCACCAATGCAACCCTGGGTCACGGCACCAATGCAGCCTCTTGTGTCAGTCACTAGTGCGCCTCTTGAGGCCAGAGGAGTGAGGTTTACCTGCACATCTCTTACTAGCTGGCCTCCGTTACATTCACCTCCCTAAACCTCACTCCCGTCTGGGTCACGGCACCAACGCAACCCCTCTGGTTCTACTCGCACTGCTCTGAGCGGGATTTGAATCGGCGTTTAATGCATGGGAGGCAGGCGCTAACAAGGCGCAGCTCTTGCTGGCTGGTCTCCGTTACATATGCTTCTAAAATAGTTGAAGGACTTGAAGATTAAAATATACAGAATGCAGATAGGCCTATTTATGAATTCATGTTTCACTTATTTTACATATTTTAGTGTCAATACACCCAAACGACTTCAACAATGACTTTTTCTTAAATAAAATTAATCATTTGTTTAATGAAGAATCAAACGTGAAAACAGTGGCTGTAACGGGCCACAGCAGTTTTGCGATTAGTTTTGACAGCGTACACTACATTGAAAACCTTCTTTTATAATACAGCTGAGAGGAAATCTTCGTCAGTGGCCATTTTTGTAGTTGATATGACATTTGATAGTCTATAGTCATTTTAGAACCAAGTCTAAAGACTAATATAGCATTGATTACTTTTGTGGTGCTTTTTGAGGCTACTTTTCGGATCTTAGCAGCCCCTCAGTCCTCATTCATCTTCATTATCTGAAAAAAAGTGGATAGGAAATTCTTTACATTCACCTTCTACAGAAGAAAGTAAATCAAATGGGTTTAAAACAACATGAGGGTGAGTAAATTGTTTCTTGACTTGAAAAACTAAAAATGGTCTTACATACATTTTTGCTCCCTGGAGAGCACTTGTTATTTACTTAATTGCCATATATCTTTCTCTATCAGATCCTGATGTAAAGGTTAAATTCTGCTTTGTTGCAAGGCATCATGCCACTAATTGCAGTAAAAGACTGTTTTCGCTTTGGGACCATGTTTATCTGAAAGTTCCACAATGGTTGCTATGGAAATGTGTGCTGAGAAGGGAAGTTGTCCTAGTTAGCGCACCGCTTGTGTTGGAAGTGATCCGTAGGAGGCATGAGAACGATGCTCCTGTCTTATCATTAATTCTCCTTGATGCGTTTCTAACAACAGCACAGGTTATCACACAATAACTAGAGTGCTATTGTGATAAAAATCATCATTTTCCCATTTGCCTCTGAGAGGGTTACACAGTTAAACACTCTCCACCCACTCTACAGATTGTTCGCTCACCTCTGTACTTCTTTTAAAAAGGTAAAAATGTCAATGATCCTAAAGTAATGTCAGATATTTGCAAATGAATCTGACTAGGCATTACATCCTCAGAGTTGGCATTTTCACCAATAAAAAACAGATAAAACTCTGGTTTTGAGATGAGTTGATTGCTCTGGTTGCTAAAGCCAAGGCAATCCCGCTGTATTGCAAACTATTAGATTTCATGCGTCATTGCCATATGGCAATAAAACTGAATAATTTCCGCCTTTAAAGAAGCATCACATTTAATTTATTTATTAAAACACATGGATTACCTTGTGAACGGGATCGTTTTGACAACGTTTTCGTCTCTGCACGAAAAACGCAAAGGAAAAACTTTTATTTTCATGTCGTTGTCATGTTAACGTACCCTTAAGGCTCGAACAATAACAAACCACGAACAATAACAATAAAGATGACGATAATTATATAGTTCTAAAAATAGTTATAAATAAATATAAAAGAATAGCAGAGTCCACACCACAGCAATAATGATAACGATATCGAGAAACAGTATCGTTGGGATCACTGACAGCCAATCAGAATCCATTAAAATTTAAGGGCTCGCGGTCTCGCGCATTTAAAATGGCAGAAACATTGCGGAGAAGTTAAGTCACCACTGTTTGACAAGTCAAACCTCCTTTTCAAGGATACTTTAAAGGAAATGGATATGCTTGGAAAACAATCGGTCATACCCTCGGAATAAACGGTGAGAATTATTGATGATAAACAGTGTAACATAAAATTACCTCAGGTATCCAGCGCTAGTTTCGACAACATTGTCTTGCTTCTTTTGAAGCTGCATGGAAAAAGACTAGCTGTTGTTTTTACTCCACTATATTGACTTCGTCAGCTAAATTCATTTTTGATCAGATCGATTACTCTAGCTATTCACTCGAAGCATAGCATGCTGAGGACATCTGCTGGTTAAAGCCGTGTAAATGCAACAAAAACATGTTGCAGCCTACACACTTAGAAACAGACAGTTATCGTTCGCTGGTGTGGACGCAAATATAGTTATCGTTATAGTTATTGTTATCGTTATTAACATTGTGGAATGAGTTACACACTAAAATGTAATGGTCAATAGGTTCACACAATTCAGGGTTTATATATTTTGTTTGGTTTTTTGAGCAACCAAAATCATTTGAGCCCATCTAATCTACTACAGCAGACACATTTCCATAAAAACTGACTTAAATGATTGGTTTATGCAGTGACAATGTGCTAAATCCCATTTTTTAAAAAAAAGTACCATAGTATCAAAAACATACCCATGTAAAAAGCATGGACAAGTAATTGTTTTACACTATCATGAAGTACTTTAGAGTACCATATATCGTAATTATCATGATATATGAATATGGTTATGATCTATTATGATCTGATCACAGTGCTTTTTGTAAGGGTAAAAAAATTACACTCTGAAGTCAAAACAAAAACTCTTTGAAAGTCCAAGCCGAGCATACATCATTATACTGTAGATGTCAGAGTTTGAGCAGTTATCAGCAGAAGAGTTTTTAATTGGATTTGATCAAACAGAAGGTTAATTTGATTCACACTCATGCATTCTCTGTGAGCTTGATTGAAGGGTGACATCGTAACTCTGTTCGCTTTGATCCACAGGACGATGTCCAGTTAAAGAATTTGGAAGACCTTTTGGTCACACTTTCGATTAGGGTCCAACTCTCACTACTTTTGCCTCAATAAACTCCTAATTACTACTTATTAATAGTTAGAAAAGTAGTTGTTAAGTTTAAGTATTGGGTAGGATTATGGGATGTAGAATATGGTCATGCAGAATAAGGCATTAATATGTGCTTTATAAATACTAATAAACAATAAAAATTTTATAAATACTAATAAGCAACTAATAGTGAGAACTGTACCCAAAACTAAAGTGTTACCGAATTTTTAACTGTCTAAACTGATTATAATAAAAATATAGCATTAGAGATTATTTGAAATCTTTTACTATTTAATTGATCCTTCGCTGGGAGTTTGATTGACAGGCGATCTGACCAATCATAACCGCGAATCTGATGTTCATTCATGTTTATTTGATGCTATAAATGAACTAGTATGAAGAGATGATCTTGAAGGAGCTACAGCGATCTGTCACGACACATTAAAGAGACACTATACGCTATTTATTGTTTAAACTTCTTTAAAAAATTACAATATTTGAAATTTGAAACTTTGTTTCACATCAAAAGTAGAGAGAGAGAAAGCATGGCTTGTTTGACATAGCAACAGTAACTAAAGAGGCGGGTATTTACAAACGGTCAATTGTTCCTAGATCATTTAAATTGCATGCTGTATTTATTCTTTAAGTATATATTAATTGTTTACTGAGTTTTTAAATTATTGTAAATAATTGAGTTGTTTTACACAGTGACATTTTTCAAATGCAGAAACATTTCATAGCAGGAATAATTAAACATGAGACAAATTAAAAATAGTATTTATACATAAGGACACGCAAGTGAGATTTCTGAGAAGCTGAAAATTACAAATAATAAGTCAAAAGTCATTTATTCTTATACATGCTCGTCTTCATTACGATAAAACTGGGCTTCAGGTTTGAAGGGAGCACAGTATGAGGCTGTAATTGGCTCTGGAAGACGTGTTTTAGCAACAGTGCAGACAGAGAATGAAGGTGGAATTTAATTCATTATGTCCAGTGGCTTCATGGATCCCTGATTCAATTCAAGAGGGATTTTTTAAAGGCAGTAAAGGGGTGAGTCACCCCCTTCAGCACATGTGGTGTGACACAATTAGATCTGTTTTACAACTCAATCACCAATCATTAGGAGAACCTGTGTCAAGCTTCCTTCAGAACAAGTCAGGGGCTGCGTAGGCAGCTGACTTGTTGCCTCGCTGCCTTATCAGGCAATGACTTTTGCAGGCAGCGTTTGCGCACAAGAGTAACCTCACGACAGACTTCTGACTGAAAAAGATGATAACTAAGCGCATATTTAATTACCGCAATTGTAATTTCTCACTAGAAATGACATCAAAAGCGATAAAAGTTGGTAAAAAAAAAACATATTACATACAAACTGGTCACCAACCGCAACTTTCATCTTTCTTTTTATACGTTTTCAACCGTCATCGAATGGAACGCACAGTTTTGTGGCAAAACAAAGGCAGCGAAGGATACATATGCTGCTTTCAAAGCTAACTTTGAATTCTGACGTGCCTTGATGCCTTCCTACCTTGGAATGAATCCTCCGAAGGCAGCATTTTCTCAAACTCTTTCTTTTTTCAAATGCAGTCAGGGTTGTCATGGACACTACTAAGTCTCTGAAAGAAAAAAACTTCAAAAAGAGTATGAAAAAAAAAACAGTCGACAGATCAAAGAACTCAAAAATTATTTTGATTTTCAGCTCACGTGCGTATAAAATGCTACAAGGAAATTTGAGTGTGCTTGTTTCATATTCATGTTTAAAATCCCATTTACTGTGAGAAAATATTAAGCCTGATGTTATGAAGACAACATGTTTATTCCAAAATAAAAAATGTTATATTGTCACTGTACGGAAGTCACAGCAATTTATTAGAATATTATCTGGAAAACATTAATTTTCTACAATTCACAGAGGTTGAGAGAACGTCTTCTTTCCACCCAGTGTGTTAGAAGAAATTTAGATGCATAAGTCTGAAGAGAAGCTTTTTCAATACATATTTGTATTGCTCTTTTCACACTAAATATCATTCCAAAGCAATTTTACAGAGAATACTGCCTCAGCCTACAGTGAGCGAGATAAAGGTGATAGTGGTGAGGAGAAACTCCATAAAAAAGATACTATTTTCAATATATATGTGAATAGAGTCTGTGATTTGTTAATTCTCTGAAACCTTTAACTCACAAAAATACAAAGAAAAGATGGTTTCACAAACCAATTTAATTGTATTTTCTACATATAGACACATTTTAATTTTTGATGGCTGTAACACACTCCAAAAGAGTTGGGACAGAGGCATGTTCACCACTATGTCACATCACCTTTCCTTTTACTTACACTTTTTAATCATTTGGGAATTGAGGATACTAATGGTTGCAGTTCTGCAAGTGAAATTTTTGCCCAGTCTCGCCTGATACAAAACGTCTGTGGTCATCGTCGTCTGCTTTTAATGATGAGCCATACATTTTCAATAGGAGACAGATCTGGACTGCAGGTGGAGAGTACCTGTGAAACCCCTCTGTTGCAGCACGTGCATGAGGTCTGGCACTTTCTTGCTCTAATAACCATGGACTTCCCAGTAAAGGTGTCATCTTGATGGCAGTATAAGTTTCAATCCCAATATACACCTCCAAATCAATGGTACCGTCACACATATGCAAGTCACCCATGCCGTTTGCGCTGATGCACCGTTATACCATGACAGATGTTTGCACCTGTGTGGATGGTCCCTTTCATCTTTGGGACTCAATGTCCGTTTTTTCTAGAAAAACAAAAAAACGTGTCTGACCGCAGCTCACATTTCCACTGTCATTGGACCATTTGAGATGAGCTTGGGTCCAGAGAACTCGGCGGCATCTCTACACAGAATTTATATTTAGCTTTCTCCTTGAGTAAGTTGCATGTCTTGATGCAGCAGCAGACTGTGTTAAGTGTCGCTTTTGTAAAGTACTCCCGAACCCATTTAACACAGTATCATGCAGTGCCATCTGAAGTTAGTAAGTTGAAGTTAGTTTTGAGTTCATTGAAATTAAAAATTTGAGTTAATACAATGAAAGCGATTGGTTTAATCAACAGAAACTCAAAATATTATGTTATCTGAACCACATACATTTTTGAAGTTGATTTGACAAAAGAAAAAAATGTGATAAATCATGAAAATATATTTTTTTACAATGCACATGGACTGAGATTTCTTTGGATTCCCTGAATCTTTCACAATATTATGTATGGTAGATGGTGAAGGACCTAAAAACTTTGCAATATTGCATTGAGAAATGTGATTTTTTACAATTCTCTCATGAAATTGGTGTCATTTGGTCTTTGTTGGATGCTGAATGGTGAATTAACAAATCAGAATCTTGTTTGATTGCATTTTTACAAAATGTCTGAACTTTTGTGGAACTTGGATTGCATAAAAAAACCTATTTTTAAAAAAGCATGCGACAAAATTTCTAAAATCTAAATTAAAATCAAAATGAAAACTGAACGTATAAATTCTAATTTAAAAAATATTGATAACTCTTTAGTTTAGGGTCCAATTCTCACAATATAAACTAGTTGCTTACAAACTTGTACATTACTATGGATATTGGCTGTTTATTAGTATTTATAAAGCACATATCAATGCCTTATTCTGCATGACCATATTCTACATCTCTTAATCCTAACCAATACCTTACTATTAATAAGCAGCAATTTAGAGTTTATTGAGGCAAAATTCATAGTCAATAGTATGAATTCTAATATTCTAAATGACCAAAGATAGATAGATAGTTTGAAAACGAGTTTGACAATTCATTGGTTAAAAGAAACAAACAAACTGAGGACCAGTTATTGGTGATTTTTTTATGAATATTAACTAAATTTGAACTAATTTAGTTAGCTACCACGCAACACCCACCACCATGTCACTTAAGTCGTTCCACCAGGACGGTTCTCCTGTCCTAAGCTAAGCATGGTTAGCTAACCCCAGGGGTTAAAAAGTAATTTGTAACGTATTTCGTTACATTACTCAAGTTTAGTAACTTAATCTAAATACTTTAGAATACTTTGGAATACTAATAAGTGTGGAACAAACACAAAACAGGTAATTGCAAGTTTTTATCTCACAATTCTGACTTTTTCCCTCAGAATTGTGTGATATAAAGTTGCAATTGTGAGTTATAAAGTCCGAATTATGAGAAATAAACTCGCAATATTGAGAAAAGTCAAAAATATGAGATATAAACTGACAATATTGAGAAAAGTAAAAAATATGACATATAAACTCACAAACTAAATTCACAATTGCAAGAAAAAAAGTCAGTATTGCAAGTTTAAATCTCCTAATTCTGACTTTATAACTTGCAATTGTGAGTTTAAATCTCGCAATTCTGAGAAAAAGAAGTCAGAATTGTGAAATGCAAAAAATTGTGAGAAAAAGTTGCAGTGACGAGTGAATTATAAAATGACTCACAAACAACTATCACAAAACATGAAAACAGCCGTGGATCATCAGGTCATGACAGGACAGTTGACATTTGGGCAATTTTTTTTTATAAATTCAGTCATTTTGTCTTTTTTAGGACAGAACTAAATAAAAATAACAAAATTTTTATGATCCCTCTTAAAAGTATTAAAATGTTGATGAAACTTAACTCCGCTTTTTCAGACTGTCAGAGTCAGAGAATCACCAATTGCTGTTTAAATGACATTAAAATTCAAAGTAATCACTTTGGTAATCTAAAACACTTTTCAGATGTAACTGTAATCTGATTACCACCCATTTAAAATGTAACTGTAATGAAATACAGTTACTCAAATTTTGTATTTTAAATACGTAACTAAGTTACTTCGTTACTCCCCAACCCTGGCTATCCCTGCTGACAGTGAAAATGAGCACCGAATGATAGGTGGGAGTACTTAGTTTTTCCAAAAATGTTATAATTATTACTACATTCAACCATAAAAGACTCATCATCCAAGCTCACATGATCCCTCATGTGCATTTAATGCAGATTTCTACAGAATCTCTGTGTGTGTGTTTGTGACTCTGTCCCCTAGGAAGCTCTGATAACACATGGTGACATACTCTTGGCATGATAGCTGTAAAACAGGGCAACAAAACATGGATTGCCAGCCCTGTTGCCATAGTAACCCCACAGCCTCTCACGCTTCAGCAGCAGCCTGTGCCGGGAAGATGAGGCCGCGTTTATTTTTTTATTGTGCCTCAGTGAGTCTCCCACACAAAGCATGAAGCATGTGTCTCGCAGACATGTTTTCCGTGAGTGACAGAGTGATTTTCTTCACCCTCCTTGTCTTTATTTGACTTCCCATGACAGATAGTGTAATGTAGTCATGCAAGAGCAACATGCATTACTTTGTTTCTGTTCGCATTCGTGTATTATGTAAAGACTGTTCTGCTGTCTTCTGTTACATAATTTTGCACTAACAATAAAATTTTCACGGCTCTACCGTGAGTTCGCCATGATAAAGGTCAAGCAAGTCTTCACTGTGCAGCAGATATTTTCAAATCTGAACTCAAACAGTGTATATGGGAGATTTAAGCTGTTACAAAACCTAAAGTACGGAGGCAGTATTTTAAGAAAGCATAGGTGAACTCATGAATCATAGCTTGTTGCAAAAAGGGCTATAGTTCACCCAAAAATTATTCCATGATTTATTCACCCTCAAGCCATCCTAGGTGTACGTGACTTTCTTCATTCAGACGAGCACATTCTGTCCAAAAAAGCGCATCCATCCATCATAAAATTAATCCACACAGCTAATAAAGGTTAATAGGTTAATAAAGGCCTTCTGAAGCAACGCGGTGTGTTTTTGTAAGAAAAATACCCATATTTATAACTTTATAAACTGTAAATCACTAGCTTCCGGTATCGGCTGTCCCCGTGTCACGAGAAAATCGAGTTCCGGCAAAAGGGTGACCTTTGACCCGACGTATGACATAATAAATGCATGGAAGAGGTGGAGCCTTTTTAGATGCTTCACTGTGAAAAGTCTTTTAATGCTTTGGAGCAGTGCTTCCCAAACTATGTGCCGCGGCCTCCCGGTGGGCCGTAGCAGTATTGCAGGGGGGCCGTAGCTAGTCCAAATCAAAATATTAAAACAATTAAAATATTCCAATTGTTCAAAAATTTAATTTTTTGAAAGTATGTAAGGTTAGTGTTATGGATTTAAATATATTTGTAAAGAATGTTTACATCATAGTTCTCATAATTCACACAAAAATTCTTACAAACTTGTTAATAAATTTATTTGTGGATAAATGTCGGTATATATTTTTTTAACGGCGGGGTCGTGGAGCTTTTGCAATGTTTTTGGGGGGCCTTACCCCTCTTAGGTTTGGGAAGCTCTGCTTTGGAGAATATTGCAGAATGACTTGTGTCCCACAAATGAAAAGTTGTTATCTAAAGAGGAATAAGATGTTATTTTTCAACGAGACAATGCTCCTGCCCAAATTACAAAGACAACCAAGGAGTGGCTTGAGAACAAGTCCATCGGGCTCATGTTTTGGCCTTGGTCAGAGTCCAGATTCGAACCCTATAGTGAATATTTGGTCTCACATTAAAATCAACTAAACTGGGATACATTTTTCAACTACTCATGAACAGTTTGAAGCCATTAAAATTGAGGGGAACACTGACGATTCTTCCTGGAGAAAGAAAAAAAAAATCAGTCTGCAAATTTACCCACACAGTTTAAACATTTAAAGGAGAAGACTATTCTGTGTTACGTTACTTTATCTACATTATTTGTGCAATTCTTGCTAATTTCCTGTCCAGTGATTTGTGATTAAAATGGTTAAGACCATTAAACAACCACCAAATAATTATATATAATATTTTTTGAAAACAAAACAGTAAGTCTATATCATCTCTTGCCCATTCTTCACCAAAAATTTGCTCCAGCCAAATTAAAAGGAGAGAGCCAGTGGACAGTTTTCATGCTTTGGATTTACATTGTGAGCTCTTTCTGTGCTTAATTTTATCAAGCCATTCTTATATGATTTTGCGGTGTGCTTCAGGTCAAGTGGATATTCGCCAATCGACAACTGAAACTGGTTCTACAGTGAAGAGTTACAAACTTCTCAATACCCCTCTTTAAAATGGACTTTGCTGCCACTGCTTGGTATTTCAAGGAGTGTTACCTAAACTGTTGACTACATACGGTACATAATACTTTTCATTTTCAGGCCAAAGAGCTTAACTTTAGTATTAGCTTTGATTTTTTCACATGGCTTTTTACCAGCTGCCCACCCATAGGTCTGCATGCCGTAAACCTCTTTGCCACTTTGGAGCTGCACCGTTTTGCCGAGCTAAAATCACATGGAACTGCGGTTTGAGCTTTTGTTCCTCCCATTCTAAAACCAATGCAACTCTCAACGGGACACTTTAACCTTCCTGTCTGAAATATTTCTCCCTTTGTCTGTCGTGGAGAAATAAATTTGCTGCTCCAAATTGACTTCCAGTTGCTGGTCATGTTCCCACTGCTCAAAACCTCTGCAAGACCGTTTGAGTTCCACCGTTGAAGCTTCTACACTGTTCCTCCCTCCCGCAGCCCCACTGGTCCCTAGTGCTCTTGCTTCTTATTTCTGCTTCTCCACCTACTGTGGATGCCTGAAGTGATACCAATTCCCTCTTATTTTTTGCCTGCTGTGACCTTGTTGGTTGCCATGGTGCTCACCACATTTCTTTTCCACATACACTCATCTATTGCAGATCAACATCCGGTCAGTCCAATTCTCGGCTATACCAATCACAGCCCACAGTGAGGATATTACAGCCCACCATTATCTGGGGAAATATTAAAATCCTTTCTAACATAGTGAAATAAAACGAATAAACGCTGAATTTCCTTTACTTATTTGCATTACTATTTATTGCCCCTGAGATTATAGATGGGCCAATTAGACTTGAATGGTTTTTCATTCATGAACAAATCCCTGAAATTTGTCACTTGTCAAATTTTGACAACCAATAGCATTTGAGTGTGGGCTGTGAATGAGCATTTCATTGGTTAGACCCACTGAACGAACACGCCAACCTTCACTGAACGAGTCTGAGATTTGAATCTTCGCAAATTCACTTGCTGACTGACGGTACGTTTACACGACAACAATGTGCTATAAACAGAAATGTTTTTACTTTGTGTTTTTCGACAATGTTGACAAAATAATCCCGTTCACATGGATCCGACTATAACCGCTGTATTATGCTGCCAGGCCAGTAGATGGCGATGTCACGCAGCTATAGACTAAACACATAATATGTATGAGCATAACGTCACCGTTCTCACAAATTCGCATTCGTTGTGTTTTCAAAAACGTGCACTTTGAATCCCATTTTCAAAAGTTAGCATTTTCAGGCCCCCAAAACGTCGTCGTGTAAATGAACGGTAAAAAGAACGGTAAAAAAAACACCGGCCAAACGCATAAAAAGTTTTCCATTTTTAGTTTAAAACTTTGTTGTGTAAACCGCCCCTGAATAAGGGAAAATATCATTCGTTCAGTTCCTCAATGAATCAATCTCGGTCACACAAAGCGAGAAAGGGCTTGGAAGAATTACGAGTGTATAAACATTCCAGATGACACTCAAGTACATCGACATTACAACATCACTGAAAATAATCATTCATTTAGGTTAACTTTAGTGTCCTTTTCTATAGCTTGATAAAAGTCATCATACTCATGCCAGCAGTTGACAGATATACATTATTGTCAGTTGTTAAACTATTATAATGTTTAAACTTTTTTTGAGTCTTAGTACATTTTAATGAAGGATGAGAATTGTTTAGGTCGTAAAAAATAAGATCTTATTACAAATCAGTGACCTGAACGACTCATAATACCCTAAAACTCATTCACATGTCGCCACCTACTGGCAAACGTTGCAAAAATGGACACAATTTAGAATGATTCTTTTTAAAGGTAAGTTAAAAGAACGATTCATATGATTACACTGTGTCTGCCCTGGATGTGACCGTCGTCGTATCGCACTATGCCGCAACCGTTGTCCACACTGGACTTGACAAAGCAAACATTGCAAATTTGTCCCTTGTATCAGAAGTAGCGCTTGAAGTACGTCAGAAATAGAATGGGGTATCAGTTTACCGTTGGGAACTTGTTGTTTCGCACTACATCCAGTGTAGACAGCATCACTGATTATAATGGGTTCGATTTGCTTTTGTCTCATCTGGTGTAGACGTGATGCTAGAGTTACTCCGTGTCTACACTCGACAGTTGTCGCGCCACACTGGACGCGACAAAGCGCCTGTTACAAATCAATTTTTCGCATCAGAAGTAGCGAAATCCCTTGAAGTACATCAGAAAAAGTGCAGTGTAGACAGCATCACTGATTATAATGGGTGCTTTTTCGTTCAAGTCCGGTGTAGACGCGGTGTCACCTCAATCAATAAAAATGTACACACTTAAATGTTCTATTCAATACATATTTCATGATTGTTTCTGTATCATGTTTCAGCCCACATGATTTTATATCAAACAGGAGTGTGTGTGTGTGCTGTGAATCTCTTCAGGCAAAATGTGAACTTAGTTAAATAAGAAGTAAACTTTTTATACAAACAGAAAATAGTGTCATTTAACACCTGGAAACTTCACTCAAAAAAATATTTCTGTCTAAATATAAGTTTTATGGAATTTAATTACATAGCAATTTTCCATCCATTTGGATTACATAGTTTTAACATAAACAAACTAATAAACTTAATGTGATTCATATTTGTCAGTCATATGTAAATGAAATAGGTAATATTTATGTAATAGTTGAGTATATGAATATCCTCTATATATATGATATCTTCAGTTGATTTCATCGAAGGCTGTGAAGTCAGTTCTTGTGTTTCTCTGTCCTTCGGTGATTCTGCTTGTTAACAGCAGGTGTTCATCATTAATGCTCAATCATCACTTAATGATCTCATTAACTCTGACACTGCTTCAATGGTACTTTAACTCAGTAGTGTGCACACACATGACCACTAAACAGTGTTAATTAACCTGGGCATTTTTCTGTGAACTATTACATAAATCTTACTTATTTCATTTACGTATGACTGACAAATATGAATCACATTAAGTTTATTAGTTTGTTTATGTTAAAACTATGTAATTCAAATGGGTGGAAAATTGCTATGTAATTAAATTACATAAAACTTATGTTTAGACAGAAATATTTTTTTGAGTGTTCTTTTGTAGGCATGATTGACAAAAATAATACAACCAGGCTGCTAATATATCAAGAGGTGTTCTTGAAAAGCATCGCACGGACATTTGGTCCTCAGCCACTGCAGGAGCGAAGCCCAATGTATTCGTTCATTAGTCCAACGAGCTTCATTTAGAGCTAATCACTCAGTCATTTATCTGTGTAGGGAACAGTGTTAATGCACGGCTTGATAAACATGCGTCACTGATACAGATGAGCAGGAATAAAGCATTTTAATTTACGTGTTACCTCAAAGCTACTTTAGCCTTGGATAAATATCCCCTTTTTTCAGTATGGCTCCAGAAATTTAGTTTTACAGTTTCACTTCTTAACAGACCTGGAGCCAGTCTCAGCCTCAGGCAACATGCCCACGTACCGCCCACAAACCACTCCTGAACCATCTGATCATGTTGCTGGCAAAAAATGGAAAGAGCTTTCTCAAAACGTCAAGCTTTAAGGAGCACAAAAAGGAACATACTTTTTAGTGCAATTACAAAAGGGAATGAGCCCATCAAACTTCAAAAAGCACAAAAAAACAATGAAAAGTTTTGTATAAAAGTCGTGTCGACGTGTGTTGTATTTCAAGTCTTCTAAAGTATACGGTAACTGAACAGAAAAAAATTCATTTGAGGCATTATTCATCTTCCAATCCAGACTGATTGGAACCGAATCAGTCCAAATTACTCAGAACAGTGCAAACCGGATCAACTGATTTGTTCAAAAGATTCAACTCAACAAAATGATTCGTTAATGAATCACACATCGCTGCTGCTTCTCATCAAGGAGATCCAGGGCAGTTTTGAGTGATTAATGACTTGAATTTTGGTCTATTCTCCATTGAATGCTACTATATTATTTCAGAAGACTTGAAATATAGTTTGTGATTGTGTTTTTCCCCCCTGATTTTAGAGCTTTATGTTCCAGTATTCATTTACTATTATTACATTAAGAAGAACATCTTCATGGAAATCACATGAAGGTGAATAAATATACTTTGCAACAAACCCTGAAGTTAATAAAAAAAAAGAGGTTTGTTGCAAAGTGCAGATTTATTCACCTTCATGTGGTTTTCAATCATCATAATATAATAAAAGTGAATGAATACTGAAACATAAAGCACAGAAATCATAATGCAGGCTGGCTAGAAGATAGTCCCTCTGAATCATTGTACCATTTAATCCGCAACAAATCCTTCTTTTTATCCAAATTGCACTACATCTGTGGTTCACCACAACTTTTCCTCTAACATTACATCACTATTAGATGACTGCTTGACCAAAAAGTCATTTGGATCAATGGGCCAAATCAAATATCTCAGTTTCATTGGGGTCATAACCCATGAGAATGTTTCCTCAAACACATGAAACATAGAGGCAATTGAGAGAAGTTGCTTGAAAAGAAAAGGGCTCTTCAAAGACTTCTGTCAAAAAAGGCTTTAGCTCTAGCACATAAAATGGTTGCCTAGAAACAAGATAAAAATTTCAGTAGCATATCCATTTACAGATAAAGCTGTTTGCTTGTATATTTTTGTTAAACGTTACAAGGATCTCAAAAAAAAACTGACATCGGGCACTGCATACAGCACAGCCTCATCGCTCTCTTATCAGACTGAATAACTCTTTGGTCAAAGTATAAATGAGATGTTCAGGCAGGTCAGATCTTCCATAAATCAACTGAAGTTCTTTTGCCACAAATGACCAACAAATTCAGCCGTGGCAATCGTTATTAACACCAAGATCCCAACTGTGAGAGGAAAAGTCCATTTAATTATGAATAAAGAACATCACATTGCAATCATCCCTAATGTGTTTTGAGTTTGAAACACTGTCAGTCATGTATATTTTAATCAAGCATGTCTATAATACATAGTGAAAGCATTTCCATTCATCTCAAATGTCTATTTGCAGCTGCTGAGACACCTCTAAAAAAACTGGCACTGGGGAAATACACTATAAAATCACTGTTTTGAGATCTATATATTGCTTGAAAACTACTACTTTTGAATAGCCATAAGTTGAGAAAAATGTGCCATGAATAATTTTAACGGAACTATAATCCAACGTTATGAATGTTTTTTGTTTGTTTTTAAACAAAATAAAGCATTTAAAGGGATTTATGTGAAGAAAGAAACTAACTAATAAAATTGCTAACTAATACAATTAGAAGTAATACATTTACAAATTATATTTTATTTTAAAATATGCACATTCACACGTTTTTTGTCTCATCACATTCGATTAAGAATTACATGAGTCACGTAAATGATATCATTTCTTATAGTTTTCATCATATTTTATCTATCTATCTTATATACATATAAATAGGCTATTATATAATTTATTTCGACTATTTCAATAACAATTAGTTTTAGGTATACTATGGTACATTATTTTGTTCAAAATTAACAAAACTGACATTAGTCAATACATAAATCCCCCTTTCAAAATGTGTTTACCCTGATTCACTACGGTAAGCTTATTATAGCTTAACACCGTGTCCTAACCAGACACAAACAACACTGGCAAATTCACCTCAGATATTGAAAATTAGTAAATGGGCACAAGACTGAACTCAATGCGAACAAACAAGTGTATTCTATGACAAAGACTGTTTCAGTCACGCTGTATGTATTTTAAATAATGGTGTAATATTTATGAATTTTACTACGTATTTACCCATTTCATCGTGTCTGCTGTGCTCTTGCCATGTGACCCCGCCCACACTCTCTTCTGATTGGCTGTGGTTTTTGATTGATTTTATCTCTTCTCATTGTAGCGTCGCGTCTAATGCTTGTCGCTGGAGTCTTGTCGCAGCGCGTGTAGTTAGAACACGGTGTTAGTGTTATATCTTATACCTGTCTGGATGATTTTCACTGGAAATTGTGTTCGTCAGACTTCGTCAGAGATGGTGAGATTTGAAATGCTGTAAAAGCAACAAGGAAATAGCATTTTTATTACTCAACAGGTGAGTAAGATAACACACAAATTGTTATACGTAGCTCTCGAACAGAGTTCATTGTAAAGCATCTATTGCGAAGGGTCATATTCATCCGCAAGCACAACCAAAACAATGTTCTTCCACAAAATGCATGCACTGCTAGAGGGCCAAAAGTTAATAATAACATATAATAACGAGTCCAAATGATTAAGAGTTCAAATTATTTTCCTTGCTAACTGACATCATGCCATGGATTTTAAAACTTGTATATAACTTAACTTTTAAGTCCTGCTTAATTCATCAAAGCTTCAAAGGTGGCGATGGCGGTTATGGCGAAGAAAAAAAGTAAGTGATCTCTACCATTACTGTCATTAACAGGTGTGAAGGTGGACTAATTGAGGGTCATTTAGGCCAAGCATGTTTTCTCTGTGGGTTTGCTTTTAATCAAACGTCAGTCTTTTAATGAAGCGCTGGTACGCAGCTATTAATCAGACCTGGACCCCAGTGGAAACAAACTTGTCGGACATCATTAAAGCCCTGTGTATGTCCCTCGGTTGAGGCGTCCGTCTCGCTGCACTGAAAGTATCGCAGCTAATTAACAGCTAAGCTTCTCTCTGATCCCTGAAGAGGACAAGAGTCCAAAAAGAAAGCTGTTTCAGATTACTAGTATTGTCATGCTGAG
Source organism: Zacco platypus (assembly GCA_038088235.1). Lineage (NCBI taxonomy): Eukaryota > Metazoa > Chordata > Actinopteri > Cypriniformes > Xenocyprididae > Zacco > Zacco platypus. The sequence goes on from CM076067.1 coordinate 11,122,581, forward strand.
GAACACGCTGAGAGAATTTCCCCTAATTGAGCTTCACCTAATGGGACTTTTTTTCAGTGCCAAGTTTTTGGAAAAAACAAACACTGTGGGTAAGCTAATTTACGGCATTTCAATGACATCAACCGTTGGAAAGCACAAACAAGCTTCTATTTCAGGACAGATCTGTTGACGAGATGCTAATAGAGGTTTAATTAATTCAATTTTGAATGAAATAATGTTTCAAAGCAATGTATGGAAGATAAGAAGACTGTTCTGGGAATCTCTATAGAGACGAGATGCACATCGACGCAGTGAAGTAGGTCAGAACTCGTCAGCCATTGATTTTATCACCAGCCATGACAGCGATGCCCAAAATACTGCGCATAATCAGTTTTGGTTTTTCAAAGTGATCCATCACAGTTCACTGCTGATTGACCATTGAAGGTATCTTAACTTTATCAATGAGAAGGAAACATAGCCAGTGTACCCAGATCATGCCTGCACTAAAAAAAAAATGTTTTAATTTAAAAAAAAAAAAAATTAAATTTAAAAGTGTAGCAGTAAAAAAAAAAAGTACAACAGAATAACCCCAAAGCTTGATTATTTCTGCAGCAATATTATGTTAAATATCACTGTCTGTATGATGTAACATACGTTGCCTTAATGCAAAATGTTCATTAACTGGAACATTGAGTGACAATTATTTTGAAAGACAATAAATATTGTATTTACCTGCTTTGGAAACATTCCAGTAAACACTGCTCATAAGGATTAGAAGTGAACATGGGAGACAAAGTTCAAAACATGGAAAGAGACGAAAGGATTTTGGGAAAAGAGCTCGTCATACATATTTTTTTGTTACCACGTCACGTTAAAATACCCAGCATTACGTTGACGGATAAGGATTATTTGCAGCGTAACCTTATGATTTCAAATGATTGGTTTCAGGTTTTTTGAGTGGAACTTCCCCAAACCGGAAGAACCATAATCTAACTAGGCTCGCTAGGAAAAAGGTGGACATAAATTCAGAAACCCTTATAGCGACACCGGTGGCCGTTAAATGAACTGCAGACAGCAACTTAAGTCAGCGAAAATCCCAATCCATCGTTGTCCATCGAAATCCGATGACGACATCCACACCTTTAAAGGTGAGATCTTTGATGGCTAAACAGGCCTATTCTGGACCTACAAAGTCTATTGCAGGTGGGGTACATATATACGTGATTATGGCTGTACGCCATGACTGTTTTTCTCCTGGCTCGCTTCTGCTGTCTTCTGGTTGTCCACTCCATCTCCAGTGTATGAACCCCATCTCTACACAGCTGTCGCCAGATGGAACGGTCAGCAGCAACATCCTCCAAGTCCTCGGATGGCTTATGTGGAAGTGCTCTAAAGACTTGATGTGACGGCTGTAGGTTTACCCAAGCTTCACAGCTATAAAGGAGGGTGGAAACACAGACCGCTTGATATAAGGCGACCTTTGTGGAGGGATGAAGGTTCTTGTTGTGAAAGACTCTGTCTCGAAGTCACCCAAAGGCAGCCGATGCCTGTTGAATGCGGCTCTGGATTTCTTTGTCGATGCCGCTATCCTCAATGAGAATACTCCCCAGATATTTGGAAGACGGCACTGCTGACAGCTGTTCATCCCCAACACTGAAGTCAGGTAGTGTAGATGGGACATTGGTACTCCATTGGCAAACCACTTCGGTCTTGGAGGTGTTGACAGTCAGCCCCATCCTGCTGTATGCCCTCACCACCACGCCAAGGACAGTTTGAAGATCTTCCGGTGTATGGGCCACAAAAGCACAGTCATCTGCATACTGCAGCTCCAGGCTCTCTACAGAGTTTTGTGGTTGCATGTAACCTCCTAATGTTAAAAAGGTTGACATCTAGTCTGAAAAGTCCACTGCCACACCACTGCTGTTTTCAATCTCGTTGTGGAGAAGCTTGGTGACACACAGGAGGAAGATGTTAAAGAGCACTGGTTCTAGCACACACCTCATGCCTTACCCCTGTATGGGATCGGACTCTTGTCTACCTTTGGTCACCTGAGCAGTCATCCCATCATGGAACTGACGGAGGATGTTAACAAATTTATTTGGACAGCCAAACCTGAGGAGTACATCCCATTAGAGCTCTGTTTACACAGTGTCAAATGCTTTGGAGAGATCGATAAAGGCCATGAACATGTCCTGATGTTGCTCTCGGCACTTTTCCTGAAGCTGCAGAGCTGTGAAGATCATGTCGATCATGCTCCTGTTTTTCCTAAATCAACACTGCGATTCAGGCAGCATTGACTCAATCAGACTGGCAAATCAGGCCCTTTCTAACTGAGCATGCAACACAACTTCTCGTCCAGGCCCTGGACATTTCTAGGCTTGATTACTGCAATGCCCTTCTGGCTGGACTGCCGTCAAGTGCAATCAAACCTCTTCAAATGATCCAGAACACTGCAGCACGTCTTGTCTTCAACAAGCCCAAGAGAGCCCACGTCACGCCTCTCTTCATCTCTCTGCACTGGCTACTCCTGGCTGCTCGCATCAAGTTCGAGGCATTGATGCTTGCTTTCATGTCCTCCACAGGCTCTGCACCCTCCTACTTCCACTCACTGTTACAAGTCTATGTCCCAACTGCGATCAGGAGCGAAGGCTTGTGGTACCGTCAGAGAGGCAAAAAATTTCTCTCCAGAACATTCTCGTTCACTGTTCCTTGCCGGTGGAATGATCTCCCTATCTTCATCAGGAATGCAGAATCCCTGGCAATATTCAAAAGACAGCTGAAAACTCATCTCTTTCGCGAACACTTTACCCCATCATAAAAAAAAAATTCTATCCTTACTTTCCCTTCCTACTCTAGCTTATGCTACTCTGAGCAATGTCTGAAACTTGTGTTGTGAGCACTTCCTGTGTCTATTTGCCTCTACATGAAGAATCGCTTGTTTGTTTTCCTCACTTGTAAGTCGCTTTGGATAAAAGGGTCTGCTAAATGAATAAAATGAAAAAAAAATGAAAAATGACTAAGTGATGTTATTAATGAGTCTCTGAAGCAGCACCTTGGCCAGAACCTTACCATCAACAGAAAGGAGTGATATGCCCCTATTATTGCCGCAGATGACCTTGTCACCCTTGTTCTTATAGATGACAACAATGTCTGCATCTCTCCATTGCTGTGTGATTTTCTCATAAGTACAGGCCTTGGTGATGTACTGGTAGAGGGTACACACACATATGTTCCCTCCCTTATTCAGTAGCTCATCAGGGATATTATCAGCTCTAGGGGACTTGTTGTTCCTAAGGGAATGGACAGGTGATAGAACCTCCAGAAAGGTTGGTGGTAGACTGAGATCATGGATGGCAGGAAGTTTAGACAGTTCGTCCAACATCTGCATCAGAGTCGTGATTAAGCAGGGTGTCAAAATGGTCAGCCCATCTCAACAGGATACTATTCTGGTCCTTCAGAAGTGTTAGACCATCTGCTGTTTTCAGGGAAGTGACGGAGAGATTTGTTGGATGGTTTTGACAGCATTATAAAAATTATGGATGTCATTTCTATCGGCAAAAGACGTATTTCCCTTTGAATTTTCCTCCGATCTGCCAGTCAATGCTGTCTGGTCTTGGTGGATGAAGGGTTGTCTAAAGTTGCACGGTGTACTTTGCGCATATCCTTAAGCAAGTTGTGGATGGTGTTATCGTCAAACCAGTCTTAGTGGTTTCTACTCTTATAGCCAATAGATTGGGCTGCTGTAGAGAGAACAGAGCTGATATTGTTCCATGGTGTTTTCTAAATGGTTCCGATTCCCTTAGTTTCTCAGTGATTGAGCGTCGAAACTCACTTCTTGCTTCTGTGTTTCCCAAGCGGTTACAATTTAGCCGACGTGTCCACGCAGCTGAGAGCGACGTTTAGGTGAACACGTTAATATGTGCTGCGTCCTTTCCTCTCAGTAACTAAATAAACACAGAACAAAAAATGTTTCATTCATCGTGTCATAGAACGGAAGAAAGGCTGTCGGGAGTGCACGTAAACGTCACATCCTTTTGATTTTCCTGGCAAAAACGTCCCTAGTCCTTGACAAAAAAAATCAGCCAACAATCTTTCATATGCAACCTAGACAAAAATGAGAAAAATACTAAAACTTTCTACATGTGCATCAAAAGTCACGACACTCCAGGCTCCAAATCCTCTTAACGGTTCCATTAATTATTCTTACAGATTCTTTTAGTAAATATAAGAAAAAATTCTATTTTTGCAAATAGTGTTTACAAAAGTCTGTTAATTATGGAAGCCCGTTTCCGCCACTGAAAAAAAAAGAAGATTTTTTTGGGATAAAAAGTCAGAATTCTGAGTTATAAAGTCAGAATTCTGAGATAATAAGTCAGAATTCTGACTTTTTTCTCAGTAAAAAAAAAAAATCTAGTTTCCTGTTAGTGAGATTGACCTTCACTTGAGTATGGAAGCCTCGCCACTGAAAAAAAAAAAAAAAAAGATTATTGCGACTTTTTATCTCACAATTCTGACTTTATAACTCAGAATTCTGACTTTATATCTCAGAATTCTGACTTTTTAATCTCACAATTCTGACTTTATAACTCAGAATTCTGACTTTTTATCTCACAATTCTGACTTTATAACTCAGAATTGTGACTTTATATCTCAGAATTCTGACTTTTTATCTCACAATTCTGACTTTATAACTCAGAATTCTGACTTTTTATCTCACAATTCTGACTTTATAACTCAGAATTCTGACTTTTTATCTCACAATTCTGACTTTATAACTCGCAATTCTGAGATAAAAAGTCGCAAAAATCTTTTTTTTTTTTTCAGTGGCGGAAACGGGCTTCCATAGTTAATGCAGCATTGATGCAATCCAATCATTAAAATTGCATCTTTAACTAAAAATTGTCACATGAAAAACATTTACAAAATGAAAATTGTCCACCATGTGAAGAAGTCTCTCATAAGATAGAAAAGTATTTCTTCTGTTATACACCAAAGTATGAGCAATAGCACTTATGATCCACCACTAATGATTTTGACAATGACTTGATCAAATTACCAAAACTTTAGTTTCTTTTCTTTCTTTTTTTTTTTTAACTCTTATGTCAAGTACATTATTCAAGGCCTGCTTAACAATGCTTATAGTTGCCATAGAAACAAGCTCAGTAAGGCATAAAATATCTCTTGTTTTTGTGCAGCATAAAAGTGCTGTCTCTAATTTCTTATGTGCTAACTACAGACCTGTCATTACTATTCTGCCTCAGTTTCATCTGCGCGTGCTTTGCCCCTTGTGCTTGGCAGTCATTATCAAAACATCAAATAACACCTTTCCGCTGATTAAAAACAGTGTGCGCAAAAGTGTGAAAGATGTCATGTAAAAGGTGTGTGCCCATTCCACACAATTAATACTTTCTAAATAAGAGTCTTTACATAAGAGAAGAATATCAAGGGCGAATCCGTTCCTCATGTGAAAGTGTTGGGTAATACATGTGGGACTATCAGTACAACACATCAAAAGTTCCTGTCGGTGACATCCTCCTACATCCTGGGATCAGTGGTTTATAGATTATATCCGTACAGTCGATGAATGTTTGATGACTGCGGAATTCTAAATCTAACTTCCTGTATGCAAATGAGATAGCATGACAGTGATATCATTGGCTACACTCTTTAAAAAAATGTTCCAAAAAGGGGTTTTCGCACTGATGCCATAGAAGAACCATATTGGTTCCCAAAAGAACCTTTCAGTATTTTTTCTTAGTGTGAAGAACATTTGAATAATCTAAAGAACCTTTTTTCACTATAAAGATCCTTTTGATTAACGGAAATTTTCCATGGTTCTTAATGGATGGTAATAATGAACCTTTATTTTTAACAGTGTACATTGATATTGAATGACCATATTGGTGTACGATGGTATCTGGAACTACTATGGCACATGTTCGGAGAATAAAAAGAGAAATATGTGAGTTTTTGTTAGAGCTGCACGATTAATTGTAAAAAGATCACGATCTCGATTCAAGCACCCACATGATCTCATTTTATTAATGACAACGATTCACCCGCGTCATTTAAACCTTTGACACGTGCTGTCAGAGCCAGAGAGAGCAGTTTTGAACCACACATTAGTTATTTCTGTGTTACAAATGTTCAAATTATCACAGAAGTACTGATATATTAGTATATAAACACTGATATCTACAATAGCGATCATAATAGACCAAACTACCTTTGAATGAACTTGGCGCATCAAATAACGGTTGTATCAATTACATCTGATTCCACTAGGTGGCGACAAGTGACTTAAATTTATTTGTCATTGAATCATTCACTCAAAAGATTTGTTCAAAAACACTGATTCATCCAGTAATGAAACAAGTATTTATTAATGAGTCAGTGAATTTATTCAAAACCATTTTTAAAATAATTCATTCAAACATTTTCCAGCAATTTATATTTTGTCAGAACCTCTAGTAAATTACATGTTATTTTGTTTGGTTATATATTCAGAATCGTGGGAGAATTGTGATCTCTATTTAAAAATCGTGATTCTCTTTTTATCCAGAATCGCAGCTCTAGTTTCTATAGGAAATAGCCATCGCTCTTAAAAATAAAGGTTCTTTATTGGCATCGATAGTTCCATGAAGAACCTTTAACATCCACGGAACTTTCAAATGCATATAAGGTTCTTAATTGTGGAGTTATTTAGATTAACAAAGGCCTTCTGATGCATTTTTTTATTATTATTATTTATAACATATAACCATATGGTTTATAACTATATTTATAACTTTATAAACTAATAACTGGCTTCTGTTAACAGTTGTACGCGGATCTAGTTCCTGTCGAAGAGTGACCTCTAACCCGACGCATGACGAACTGACGAATGTGGAAGCGCAGAGGATAGAGCAAAACAAAGTCTAAAGCTTACGCTACTCCCACGTCATACGGCGGAGCTTGACTCTCTCGTGAACGCGCGGACGGCCGTTACCGTAAGCTAGCGATTACAGTTTATTAAGTTACAACTAAACACATCAATTTGCTTCAGAAGGCCTTTATTTAACTCCCTGGAGTCTTATGGATTACTTTTATAATCGATGGATGCACTTTTTTGGGCTTCACAAAAAATTGGTACTATTACAAATCTTGGAAAAGAGACAGGATATTTTTTTTAATATAACTCCCGATTGTGTTTGGCTGAAAGAAGAAAGTCATATACACCTAGGATGCCTTGAGGGTGTGTATATTATGGGACAATTTTCATTTTTGGGTGAACTATCCCTTTAAGAGTGTAAAGAATTTTATGAGAAACATCTGAGATAAAGTATATTCATGAATGAGAAACGCACAGTTCTTTGTTTGTTTTTTACAGAGGTTTTCTCTCAGCCTTGCATTCACAATCATAATGCGTTTCCATTAGCGTGTATGCTAGAATAGTCTACAGACATTAGCATAATTAAATTTCCTCAGTCCTCACGCACAACTACAGGTCTCATTACATGACACAGCAGGTTGAAGACACCGCATGTGAAACTATCCCGTAGACGGGAGGATGGTGAAAAAAAGGGGAAATATGAGCTAATTTTGCAGGGAAGCTCCTGAGCTCTGGAACTTACGCTTCCTTAACCATTATATTAACCACTCTTTTAGTACTTGAAGAATAATTTGTTAACATTTTACCTTATCAAGCTTTACTATATTTGATAAATGACTTTCTAAATTATCAACATGATCAAATCTTTGCTGAAAAACCTGTTGTACACAATCACAAACATGCCTTCTCTTATTAATAACTGTAAAAACGTCCACATTCAGATCGACTTTTTGCTTTGAAATGTTTACTAATTTTCATAAACTAAACATGAGAATAACTTTATACTATTGATATTTGATAGATTTGATTTGATAGATATTTGATACTATTGATAGATTTGATTAGATGAACATTTACTGGACTAAATCAACTCAGGTTTAAATTGTTATGCATTATTTTTAGAAAAATGATGTTGAAATTAAATATCAAATATGACAAACATTAAACATTTTGAGGAATGTTTATTCATTGATTTATATTGCATTATGTTTTGCTCCCAAAGATAAAAACTACTGAACTTAATTTATAAAACTAAACATTTAAATATCACCTTACTAAGTCATATTTTTGGGAGATATAAACTGATATTTTAATATGTTATAACAAAAAAATCTTCGATAATCTTGATTGCAAGCTATCAGAATTTCATAATTGTTTGGCCATATGAATAATATCTGCACCAAATTGCATTTCAGTTCAGGCCTCTGGATAAAATTAAGTGTTTTTTCCTCCTTGAGTATGAGCTTCATATTCTCACTATATCATACATGGGCCATAAAAGCCTGATGAAAAACATAATTGACAAAACACATAATTTTAAGATTTACTTTAAGGGTTTGCTTAAAGGTTCAATAAACTTCCATTAAAAAATAGATTTTTCATACTGTATGTCAGGCTTTATGACAATTTCTTGTGCTGCGTCACCATAGATTCATTAGCAGCACTGGACTGCTGAATCCAAGAAACGCTGTCAGAGTGTTTCAGCACAGTGTTCTGTCCACATCGGATGAAACATGCAAACGTACCGGTATCGAATGTCATGAAATCATTTAGTTCTGGTATTTCTTTTAAATAACCCTAATTGGCAGCCTGCTCAACTCTTGCACTGTCTCTCTCTCTCTTGTAATTGTGCATTACAGCATCATCAAAAGCATACGATCATAATCCTCTCTTTGATGCTGACTTTGTGCCTGAAGCCTTTTTTACCCCACCGAGTGGTAACTGATATAATTAAAGCGTGGCGTATGCTGCAGGACAGACATTAGCATGACTCATAAAAGAGAGAGATTTTGCGAGTAACAAAGAGATGCTAGATTTCATTGTTTTGAGTTACACAAACATGATGACAGCTATAGTTGCAGTGTAATTCCCTGAAGAATGCCTGACTAATAAGCTTAAACTATACAAAGCATTTCTGAGAGAGCGAGAGCGAGAGCACAATAGAAACAAGCTGTCGTACGGTTTGGAAATGCGGCATTCTGACAAAAACAGCACCCCTTCTTTCTTGATTTTGAAAGTGTGGTGCAACATCTACTGGCTGCAAAAAGTATTGCCTTTGGTGAGGTTAGAGGCACAACCAAAGGGAAAAAAGCTCAGTGTAAATGTACAATCCTGTGGAAGCTCATTTCTGCCACATAATGTTTTTTTTGTTAAATTATGACAAAAAAATCTGAATTATTGCATACTAAGTAATATTTATGAAATGAAAAGTTGAAATAATGAAGTAAAACGTCAATTATGACATAAAAAGTTGACATTTTAATATTAAAAAGTTAAAATTATGACCTAAAAAGTTATGATTTTCGTAATACTCGAAATTATGACACACTAAGCCATATATATACACGAGATGAAAAGTTAAAATTGACATATTAAGTGAGAAATCAGTCATAATTATGACCAAAAGTTGAGATTATGACATTACAAATTCACAAATCTGACCTAAAATGTCATAATTGTGAAATGAAAAGTTGAAATTGACTTACTGTCATAATTATTAGATGAAAAGTCGAAATTTAAAACATTTTAACTTCTGTAAAACAGATTGGGTCGATTCCGGGTTAGGTCTTTTGTAAGTGCCTCATGAAAAAATTAGCCGTTTTATGCACGATAACTTGAAAGGAGTGAACAAATATGAGCAGAACTGATGTCCCTCGTATACGCAGATTGATATCTAAAACCTTTTTCATTTTTTTTTCGTTTAGATATTTAATAGAATAAAACACCTACAACAATGTGAACTAGGTAGATTCGCCGATTACCGTAAAAGTCCATTGATATGCAATGTGACCAGTTGTCCGGTTTGGTCATGTGACGTTCGACATATACCCTATTATGACCTAAAAAGTCATAAATGAGTCGAAATAAACACACAAAGTCATAATTGTGACATAAAAATTGAGTAAGTCATAATTATGACATGAAAAGTTGGAATTGTGAGAGTTTAAATTATGATACAAATCATAATTATGAATTTTTTTCATATGTGCGCAGCCAGAAATTATGCAATATTACGTTTTTAACGTTTGCATTTTAGTGGAAGTACAGATGGCAAAATGAGACCCATTTTTTCATCCAATAAACTTTATTACATGCAGTTACAGTCCAGATTTGCACTAGAATTTACGCACGACTTGAGCAGAATTCCACAGTTAAGTACAAAGTATACTTTATCGACGTAATGCACTTTTCACAAACCAGCTGCCACCGTCACAAGCGCATGGGAGAGGTTCAATCAGTAACGAAATCTTGAGATGAAAGATCTTTCCACAAACCACTCATGCATCTACTTAGACAACATTTCTCAAGAGCAATACCTGAGGAGTAATACATATATAATAATAAAATAAACCGCGGCGTTATAATCAGAGAATGTCAGCTTTTATATTTTCTTACTTAGGCTACTTTTTTCGACACTATACCTTTTCTGTACAATTTTTCAACTGACGTCAAAAAAAATACTATAATAATACATACACAGCAAGAAATATAATCAGTAAAGTAATAACGATTGAAAAAAGAATTAGCTTACGCATTGCAGTAACAGTACAACGTTCATGTCAACAGTCCAGAAACAGTCCAGGGTTAGGCACTTAAGACTGGAGAGTACTTACAGCAATAGAAAGTGTCGTTCCAGCCACGATTTGACATCTTTAATGATCGTAAAGGCAAACTAATGTACATTGTATGTTGTTATACATGTAACTGCATCTTATACCGATGGTGTAAATCAAGTCACTGGATCCTCTGATAGCTAAAACAGCCTGAAATGCCACAAATACAGGAGCAGTCAACCACATCAACTAATGAACCGAAGTCACTATAAGGCGTCATACGATTAATGTTTATGGTACAAAATCTTCCAAAGCAGCAACCAGACAGTTCATTAAACCAAATGCACATTATTATTTCAGAGACAAGCTAAAAAATACAACCAATCTCTCCATTTTATGGACGAAAAATGCGGAGACATGCAAATTTTTTGGGCGGTGCAGGGCCGGAATATACTCTACGCAAATATGTGAACGCAAACACTTTTAGCTAAAGTATGCAAACTCCATTTCACAGTTTTGAAATGTGTCAATTCAGAATTCAACAAGTATGAGTTGCATCGCCAACACTGCAGCTGTTTACTACTTCCTTCGATAGTGCTGCGATTGAATTAATGGCACAAATATTAAAAGGGAACAATACCCTCTTCGATTACTGAAGTATGTACAGTACGCAAACCCGTTTTCACCTCAGAATAAAAAAATAATAATAGTGACGGTGGCTTTTCCTCACATTTGAGACTATATTTTGTAATTGTGTCTTTTTATCTTACAATTTTGACTTTCATAATTGCAACATTATTTCTCATAACTGCAACAATATCTCATAATTCTGACTTTATATCTCACAATTGTGAGTATTTCTTGGAGTTGAAGTTGTAGTTCAGTGTTGGGTGAGTTACTCTAAAAAAGTAATTAAAGGGACAGTTCACCCAAAAATTTAAATTCTGTCATCATTTACGCATCCTCAAGTTGTTTCAAACCTGTATAAATGTCTTTGTTCTGCTGGACACAAAGGAAGATATTTGGAAGAATGTTTGTAACCAAGTAGATCTTGCCTTCCATTGACTACCATAGTATTTTTCTTTTTTCCCTACTATGGTAGTCAATGGGAGGCAAGATCTGCTCGGATACAACATTCTTCCAAATATCTTCCTTTCTCTACAGCAAATATCTTCCTTTTTTATACAGATTTGGAACATCTTGAGGATGACAGAGGATGGAACGGCGCGAGGCCGGTGACGCGAGTGATAATGAACATCAGCTGTGCGCTACACCGGTCTCGTATCTCTCACGGAGGAGCTCCGGAAGCATAAAAGAGGAGCGACGACAGTGAAGGACGAAAGAGGTCCAGGCCTGGACTTTATGTTGTGTTTTATTTTGTTTGTGTGGGCAGCAGTCGCCGTGAGGAACTGCAGCCCTTTTACTTTTGTTTTATTTGTTTGGTTATTTTATTAAAAGTACGTTGAACGTTCGCCGATTCCCGCCTCCTTCTTCCCATATTTACGAACTGTGTTACAACAGTGTAATTAGATTACTGTACTAATTACTCTCTCTAAAAAGTATTGGATTACTAATTACCAATTACTTCATAAACCCCATATCATCCTCGACCAGTTGAACCACAAGGACAGACTTTTGATTCTTTCAAATAAACAATATATAACTGCATAAATGATCTTTGATCTGTATTTAAAAGAAGAAGGTTACATTAAAAACATACATTTTAACATTAAATTTTTTTTTGTTTTAAATAGAATTGTTCTAGAGTCTATACAGTATGTCATGCAATTACATCAGAAGTAACTGTAATTAAATTATATAAAAATTAAGAGTAATCCCATAATTTATTTTTTCAAGGGGAAAGTAATTAAATTACAGTAATTAGATTACTTAATTACACCCAACACTGGTAGCAACAAGGTCATTATAGCCAACTAAAACTATTTAAAACATTTTTGTAAATTTAAATTGAACTCGCTAGTGGGCGTTCCCACTATTGGTTGCTTAGTCACGCTTGTGAAAACATTCACAAATGATATTCCATGTTGTAGATAAATCAGTTGCCGCTTTTGGAGGGAAAATACTAAATATAAATGGAATCAGTACAAAATATGCTTAATATTAAAGATGAACGAGAAACAGCAAGTGCTCTTTGCCATTGTGGCTATAAATTATAGGGAAGTTGCTGACTGCTAAAATTAACTTCTCCATCTGAGTTCACTGCAATTGGTTGTCGTTCTCGAAAGTTGCTGTTCATTTGCATAGAGTCGCTGGACATGCCTACATCCTGTCGCCAATGGTCACTATCGCTCCTGTCGCCGGAAATTGCCAGCTCTCCATTGAAATGAATGGGCTCATGTGACTTAAGGCCCCAATATACTTCAAGCGAAATTATTTTTGCTCTTCATTTAGGAGTAAAATGAGCAGGGATATACTGTAATCGAACATCTGACGCAGTCTACACTGCTGAGAACGACGGTTAGATGAATGTAAAAATGTTGTGCACTTTCCTCTCAGTAACAAAACAAACAAGAAAATTGAGAAACTAGCAAATATTTTTAAATAAAGCGTCTGATCATGGCAAAGTGGATGTGTTTGTTTGCACGAGCTCTGTGATTCGGCACTCCAGTAAAGTCACGTGGCGTTTATATTATAACACTTTATAAAATAGACTGCTTAAAATCAAGCAGCTTTACCGTGTTAAACAGTGTCAGTCTCTCATTTCATCAGTGTACATCAAGTACAACTTCGTTTATACTATAAAGCAGCTCTTTAGTGATCATGTTTTCACTCACGGACGTCTAGGAGAACTGAACTGGAAAATATTTTCCGAGTGAAAAAAGGTGGAGCCTCAGCGCACACCTAGTTTACGTAATGGCCATGGACCAATGGTAGTACGAAAGTGTTAACCAGCCGAAGCGGACTTTTCCAAAAAGTTTGCTTTGGCAAGCTGTTTCGAACTTCCAAAACAAACTCCAAAAACGAACTCCAAACGAACTTCATTTCGGCCTGATTTTGTTCGAAATCACGTCACATCAGTTCGTTCTTCGATTTGATATATCGGGGCCTTTAGTCGGGCTTTACTCTGAGGTGAATACAGTCTTTTACAAGTTACAATAGGAAGCTTGCAATACATTGGCATCTACGTACCTGCGCAAAGTATGTTTCTGGCCTTTGTGTGGACGGTAATGAAATACGATTTCTATTCATAAAACTAAAACACAATAAACATTAAAACAAATCAAGGAGAGTAAAACTCTCGTTTAGCATAGTTTGAAGTTTAGTCCCTACCCTATAAGGACTCACATGCTGTTGGGGTTGTAGCAGAGCATGTTGAGCTGCAGGTTTTCGTCCCAGTGTCTGAGGATGATGAAGAGTTGATTGGCCGCGGCTTTGACCGAAGCGAGGTCTCGACCCTCTGGGATGATCTGTTCATTTAGCCACATGCTTGCTTTGGCCGCAATCAGCTCCCACTCGATGAAATAACTGGCTGAACTATGTTCCAGCCAGGCCAGAGCTACCGCAGTGGCCCACACCATCCCCTCGGGGTCTTGCACGCCCCTTTGGAGGCTCCCGGGCGAACCAGACAGGGGCATCTCCGCAATTTCGGACTCAGACCCCCGTCCGCTGTCATAAAATGAGTTGATGGGTGAAGGCGGGGCTTCGGTCGACATCGATGAGAAGCTGCCCAGCAGCGAGGGCTCGCCCTCCATCCGAGGACTTCGGGCCTGGAAAGAACATGAGGACGTGCGGGAAATGAGCTCCTCACATTCAGAGTTGAAGTCCGAGTCTTTTGGAGGAGGTGAGGACCCGTGGTGGACCTCCAGGCTCTCGGAGCGCCGGGAGCCGGAGTGGGACACGTGGGTAAGGCTGATTCTGTGGCTGGTGAAGGGCGATGTCCACTTCAGCTTGTCCATGGGCACGTTGATGGCGTCACACAAGGCACTGTCCAACATGAATGCCCCGCAGGACAGCTGCAATGACACCTGCAACAGGAAGTAAAGATGCTTTGTCTATTTAATCAGTGGTTAAACATATAAACAAACTCAGACACGGAACTTCAAGGAGCCGTTTAAGGTCTTTAAGCATCGTCAATTACATTAGCCTCAAAAATATGCTATACTGATTTTCTTATGCCTCATCATCGTTTACTTTAAGTAATTCCCATGACCCATACATAGTCTACTCAAATAGATATTGATATTGATCGGTGCTTGTTAAATGTCACCAGATCTAATAATCACTATATGTAAAGACTCCTGCCTATGCTTGCAAGATGAATATTGACCGGCTATTTATAGAGGCAAGTGGACGCAATACACTCAATGACGTCATTACCAGCTGAAGTTTGTCAGGCATTTTGTTATGCTGACCTTTTAAAGTTTTTGAAAAACAATAAATCTGGGAGTATTTGCTAACATAATATAATTACATATATATACATATATATAATCTGCACTGGTGAATCATATATATGAATGTTCACTGATGTACTGGGAGCATATATAATATGATATAATAATATATATATATATATATATATATATATATATATATATATATATATATATATAATAGCATATATAATATAATATAATATAATACATTAAAAAGGTATATAGGGGCAATTTCAGTTTCATGTTGTTGACTTTAAATATACGTTCTACTAAAACCACAGAGCATTAAAAGTAGAATATGGTGACAGAAACCAAAGGGATGTAGTCCTTGTTGTCATTTTCGCTCTCTCCCACTGAGTTGCTGATTTTGCTCTGTGACCGGCTCATGAAGCCCCTGGCCGCTTTCGTCAGCAGACGCGTCCTGCTCAGGCTCAGCTTGCTAGAGGCAAAAAGAAACAACACCTTTTACTCCGGTGTCTCACTGTCATCATTACATGCACAGACACGTTTAAAGTGCTTTTTCTTGGTGAAATGTGCCCCTTCACATTCATTAATTTGCGAGACGTGTACACATCCCTGATAGCGCTGCTCCTCACGTTTTGGTCATTAGTTCGGGTGACATTTCAAGTGACAGGGAGGTAAAACAAAAGGTAAAACTGGGAAAGATATTCCAGACATGAAACGGAAGTGTTTGTTTTGGTGTCTAGAATATCATCTATCTTTTGTCTTACATTTTGGTTTTATTTAAATAATGTGGGAATTTAAATTGGATTAGGATATGATCAAGGCCAGATTTGAAACAATCAAATTAAAGGGGACCTATTATGCCCCCTTTTTCAAGACGTAATTTAATCTCAGATGTCTCCAGAATGTGCCTGTGAAGTTTCAGCTCAAAATACTTCAGAGCATGTTAGTGTTGTCAAAAATACCAACTTCAATAGTCGTTTAAACCGGTCTGCTGATAGATACCTACTTTCAAACGCTCCCGTGTGTATCTGTGTAAGTGTCACTCATGCCTATTTACACCATGTTTTGAAGTGTGTACACAATGGCCAATTGCAAGTGTTTACGAATCCGCTCAACAATGCTCAAAGCATCACATTTTTAAAATTTCAGTACCAACTTGGTACTTTTGACAACACTAGATCATTTACTATATCATGAAATAAATACCCATTTTTGAGTGCATGCAAAAACATGCTGTTTTCATGCATGTGTCTTTAAATACAAATGAGCTGCTGCTCCCCGCACCCTTTCCAGGAAGGCGCTTTCTTCAACAGCTCTTGCCTGCATCAGATACTCAGCCAAATACTAACAAAACATATGCTTGGTTTTGATTATCAACTATAATCGCGATTACGCGATTTTCATCTTCCTGAAAGTTTATTATCTGCATGTGTTTAAAGCTATAGCACACACGTTTATGTTCAAACACCATGTAAAAGTAGATTTTGCATAATAGGTCCCCTTTAAGTTATCAAAGATTAATACATAAACCATTTCTTGCATATCCTAATTAACATTCATGAGGTAAACCTACAGTACTTTGTGACATCCGAACCAGAACCCCACCCCCACAACTTCACCCTGCAGGATATTCACCTCTGCCTATGATGTCAGTGTTTCTTAATGCCAAGCACTAATTAAAACTGAAACCGAGTGTGTGTGACTAACATCCTCTAATGTTCACACTTCTTCGGGCTGGAGTATTCTTCACCTCATACATTCACTTAAACTCAAGAAGGCTAATTTTTTAAAAGGAAAGTGCTAATAGCGAAACCTTTGACGTCAATAGAACAAACGCTCATTGCCTAAAGATAATTGACACAATGAGTCATTTAATTGCAAGAAAACACTTCACATCAAACTATAATGGTGAAATGATTTGTAAAAGAGGCTAAATACCTGAGCAGAACTTTGTGTTGTCAGTATTCACATCTCCTGTCTTAAAAAATTTTTAATGACTAATGAATGTCTGTCTTCTGTGAGAGTTGAACTCATTACATGCAGCCAACAGAATACCAAAAGCAATCAAAATGCAAATTCAACTCATGATTTAAAACAATGGCGCAGGACAGATGCAAACTGCTGAATTATTCATTTGTGTTCTATGAATTAGAGTGTTTGTAATTGTAAAACTTGATTTGTGGTTTGCTTTCCCCAGTTCGTTCACTCCATCTACACCCACCTGGCAGAGAAAAGGCTCTCGACTGATCTCTGCGAGTGGTCGGAGGTCACCGACGGACTCCTTTGAGAGGCTGAAAGAGAGACCAGGTTCATATTCGGATCATTTCTATTGCCCAACATACTCACAAACAAATAAACTGCACTCCAAGGCAAACAGCACTCAATAAACTCGCCCATGCTCCTCTAGGTCAAATTCAGCAGCTATAGGCATGAGTGAATAATGCTGCTGTGTTTGTTTGACATGCTTGGACACCAGCAAGACTAATAATTGAAGTAATACAGACAGCAAGAGAAAAGGTACCTTCGGAAGAGTTGCATCGTTCCCAACTGGAGGAGGAGGGAGTTTTGCTGGGGGATTTGGTTCCATTGTCTGCATCTGAAGATCAAAGAAGAGTTTTAGGGCGCAGACACAAATCCTTTTGACGTTTAGACTGAAAAACTCTTCTGAATGTGCACTAAGGAACCACATCTAAGTGCATTTGTAAATGAGTACTTTAGTACAGTTTACAAAAGTATGTTTGGTCACAGCACCCCCAAAGTATTTTTAAACATTGACCACATGACCAGTAACAGTCAACAAACTGCTTGGGTACATTTTAAGCGAGCCATATAGTAATTTTTAAAACAATAGTTGAGTTAAATAAAACTGTCCAGCACGTTGGGCAAACACTTAACCCAACCACTGGGTTTGTCCATTTTCAACCCAACTTGGGTTGTTTTTAACCCAGCAAGAGTGAACATTTCATTTCAATAGATCAAAGCACTGGAAAACTAAATCCTCATTCCTGTTTGGTTGGCATCCTCCCCATCAAATTTGTTAATGCATTAAGCAGTTTGATATAGCAAAAGTCTCATCACTATGCCAACATATTCTGAAGATTATCTGACCTGAAGTCTAATGACTGGTTAAGTAATGAGACAAAATATGTGAACTTTGACCTGTTGGTTGCACTACACAGTTTATAACAGAGGCCCTAAATTGTGTATGATCAAAGTTGAGAAACTCCTCAATAAGTGTGCTGAAACTTTTTACCATATTTGCTATTCCATGGTTTCATCCCACAAGATCAAACCAATGTAATAAATAACGTGTCTTTTATAACCTATCAAAGTTCCTTCCCATAATTCCTCATTTGCAAATAAGCCCAATAGTCAGTATTTCGTCTTCAATCTTACTGTAGGATAGTGCTGCATCATCTTGCCCAGACAAACCTCCTGACTGTGACCGGCCCAGACCTACAGAGTATCCACGTGTCTTCCTGCTGCCGGAACGGGAACTGCAGTGCGAACTTCGTTTATGATCATCCCCTGGAGATAAACAAATATACAAAGAGTCATTACCATAATCTAATTGTGTGCTTAAGCCAGGAGCGACTGCTTCATCTGCTTCCCTGCGCTCTCTGTTGTTTTCATTTTCTCGAGAACAGTATCTTTGATGTAATGATTGCCACAGCCAGGCCTTGTAAGCTCAGATGAATTAGAAGAAGGACTTACCAGGGTGGCTGTACTCAACACAGGTGGGTAAGTATTCATTGCTGTCCAGATCGATGGGTACAAATGCTGTGTATTTGCTCAAGATGTTGCAGGCTTTGCTCGTGTGGATTGCGTAAAGCTGGTACCTTCTCCCAGAACCTACAAGAAATGGCATAGTTGAGAGATCATATGTGCAAGTAATTGTTTGAACATTGGACATTTAAATCCCACAAACTATAAAAGGTCATCAGCTAAATGATTAACTAGGTAATTAAGAGTCCAGTTCCTCACCATGCTCAATCTCACACTCTTTGTCCGCCATATGTTCGAAGTCTTTAATAATGGAGCGTCCCGCCAGGTGATGGAAGGTTTCATTCCACAGGTCCTCGTGAACTTTTTCCTCCCGCTCTCGACCTTTTAGGTAAGGTTGAATGTCAAAGATCACCTCCCATTTCATGGGTTTCCCACACAACAATCCTGACACGACCGCTTTGCAATCTCCCTTTCCATGACTGGCCTTGAATTCTGGAACGTGAGGATCTTGGGGCGTTTCGACTTCGCAGAGCTGATGCGTGTAGCCATCTGTTCGACATTAAACATAAGATTCAGAAAATTAACAGATGCATTCCCTGATAAAAAACAAAACAAAACATCATAACAGTTGGTTGAGCTCATAAACAGCTTAAATGACTTAAATGAGCTCAAGTTAAAACTGTAAAAAGAAAGCATTGCTTGTTGCTCTCGGTCTGGCTAGCGGATGTTTTAGATGGATATTCTCAAAATCGACTAATTGGTGATTTGTCTAAACCAGGGGTGCCTAATCATTTTCCTGGAGATCTACCTACTTGTAGGGCTCAGATCCAACCATGATCCAACTTTAATTATCAAGTGCTCCAGAAGATCTTAAAAGGATATTTCACCCAAAAATGAAAATTCTGTCATCATTTAATCATCCTTATGTTGTTCCAATCCCGTAAGACCTTTTTTCATCTTTAAAACACAAATGAAGATATTTTTTTGATTAAATCCGAGGGTTTTCAGTCCCTCCATTGGGAGCAATGCAATTTCAGAAAAAAGTCTAGAATGATATGAAAGACGCCATTACAGTAATCCATGTAACTTCAGTGGTTTAACCTCAATATTATGAAGCGACGTGAGTGCTTTGTTTGCACAAAATAACAATTTACCTCTATATTTAAAAAAATCGTGGTACTCCTCCTACTGGATCGCAGTTCAATATTTTTGTAAATGAAGTGGTAAATTATGTTTTTTGTGTGTGCAAACATAGCACTCATAAAATTAAGGTTAAACCACTGAAGTCACATGGATTACTGTAATAATGTCTTTCCTATTGTTCTGGACCTTTAATGTGTAAATTGCGTCCCAATGGAGGGACTGAAAGCTCTCTACTCACCCTCATGTCATTCCAAACCTATAAGACTGAAAGGTCTTACTGGTTTGGAACGACATGAGGGTGAGTAATTAATGACAGAATTTTCATTTATTGGGTGAACTAATCCTTTAATTAGCTGGTTCAGTTGTATTTGATCAAGGTTAGAGCTGAATCTTCCAGGAAGGTAGATCTCCAGGAACAGGATTGGGCATCCCTGGTCTAATGCCTGCTACAGATCGCACGATTTCGACAATCCTATAAAATTATTAGAAATCACACTGTACAACCCATCTTATGAACTTGGGTACGACATGTAAGACGATGATGACACCTATTGAACACTGCAGGCTATGACGCAAGTTAGTATGGAAGAATAAAACGTCATCAGCATGCGCTAGATGAATCGAAAGATGAATAAGCTCAAGAAGCAAGATGTGGTTTTTATGTGCACTGAAAAAAGGAGGAAGCGAAAGAGGAAGAGGAAGTTTTAGACTTTTAAGAGAAGTTTTAGCGTCGTCATGTTGATCAATATGCGATTTCATGCTGCTTTTTTATTGGCTACTGAGTAGATGTAGGTCCTAGCAGCAAACACACTGTGAGATGATCACTGTCAGAAAATTATCGCAGGCTATCTTTGCTCATCAAAACCGTGACAATGGCCGTCTTTGAACCTCTCTCACTATATGACTTAGGACTACTGTTTAGGAGCCACAACCACAGAAATCACCATGATTGGTTATCCTTTGTCAGGGACAGCATAAAATCATTCAATGTGTACCTGGCATAAAAGGCTAGTTGAATAGGCCGGGAAACATAATTAAGGTACACCAGACTCTATTCAGATGTCATTTTTGGCATACGTTCATGCTTTAAAAAATTTGGTTGGAAAAAAAGTGGTTTTGAAATTACTTCTAACTTGTCTGCTGTTTTAAAAATGCAACTCTCATGGTGCCAAAAAAGAATATGCACCAAATTATCTTTAACCCCAGGGTTCCCACACTTTTTTACCACTGAATTTCAATAACTTTTACATTATCTTTCCTGCTAAAAATTCTTCTGATAGAGATCTCTTGAAAATTCCATGCATGTACCAGGTTTGAATCATTGGAGTTTAAGTGTTTACATTCATCCACAGTATATGACCTTCAATGGACAGCATGATATTACCACCATTGGCTATTGGGTGAGTTTTCTACTCTTCATAAAGACCTACAAGCAGCGATATCGAGCTGATGAAAAATGTTAAAGCAGTACAAAATCTGAAAAAAATCACTTTAGAAATATTTTTTTTGTCAGAACGGATTTTACAATTACAACTGATTAGCTGATTCATGAGTAGTTTCTCAGTCCTCGCTCACTGTACATGTTAAGTGCCTCTACGCCCACACACACTGTTCAGCTGATTATGGGTATTTAAATTACAGTGTTATAAACCAGCTTAACTCTGAGCCCAAGCAGCGCTAAGATTAATATGCATCAGAAATTGACGTCTTTGTTCTTGCAATTGAGCACTGTAGTGAAGGACTAACCCACATCGCCGGCGCTGCCTAGGGAAGGGCTGTCCGTTGAAGACCTGGAGCCATCTTCCACCACGGGACCCTGTGCAGAGGGGCCAGGGTGGGTCTGATCCGCCTTCGACTCCCCCTGGAGACCCTCTTGTGGTTTGTGAGCAGGTATGGGACGTCCTCTTGAGGACGTGGCACACAGGCTGGCCAACTGTGGCTTTTGGAGAAATGAGCAATAGTTCATTAGTCATTTTGTTGACTCGGCGGTCATCTTGGCAAGGCCACTGTACTTGAATGGAATGTCCAAAACTATTATAACTGCTTAACTGAAGTAGAAGACAGCCTTCCCTACATCTGCTGTATTTACCTACATTTACTTGTATTTAATTGTTTTATTTTTACGATTTAGATCATCATCTAGCAATAACTCTGTGTAAGGTTATGAGAAATATTTAACCCTGTAAGAGCACTCAAATGTCTCTTGATGAGAGCTTTCCCTTTAAGAGTGCATGTAATGCTAGCAGAGCTGTGTGCGTTTGTGCACAAATGTTAATTTGGCAACACTTTACTTAAAGCCTTTATGTATAATGCATTATATCTTCTCATAAACAGTTAAAACGCATTATAATATTAGCAGATTCCATGTTGCATCTCAAATTGGTGTTTTAATCCATTATACTTTCTAAAGGTGAGTTCAATGAATAGGCAAGTATTAAAATGTATTATAACTGTGGTCTTGACAGCTCTCAGGGTATTGGTATGATAATTGAGATTGACATGGTAATGTATTTGGTCTTGGCGGAATAAATGCAGAGCAAGAAACGAGACATGCTACTGCCAATACATTCACAGACATTGCTGTGAGCATGTGAGACATGCTACTGCACATGTAACATTTAACCCTGTAGCACATGTATACAGGTGGAGCTGGGGAAGGAGGAGGGTTCTGAAAGCGCGTTGCAGACTGCTAACAGCAAACAATGCCAAATATTTGAATGTTTGAGCAGCAAGCTCATTGGCCGCTGACGCAACAGCAACCAATCGGCTGCACTGTGTAGATAATGGTGCGATCACTACCAAAAGAGTTAAAGACTGATGAGCCTGCATCGTCAGAGCTTCAAGCCAGAACTAGGTAGTTACAATTATTCAGGAGACCATACAATAGGGTGCATTACAAAACATAATTAATGCATTAAAAATACTTTTATAATGTATTATACATAAAGGCTTCAAGTAAATTTCTGTGGAAAAGTACAACAATCTTTATTAATGTTACTTTATAAATTCGCAGACCACACACACACACACAAATAGAATATACATTTATAATATCAAACATTTATCAGTCATCATAACTTAATTACAAATATAGGTATATTAAATAATACAAATAGGCATATGAAATAACATTATTATGTTATTATTATGGTAACATTTAAATATTTAAATAATTGAAAAAAGAATATTGGTGAAAAATATTAAAATAGTAATTTAACAATAACAAATAAAGAAATATTATTGAAATGTTAACATTTAACATTTCTTAATTAATTATATTTTGTCTTGAAAAATGGTTTTAAATAAATTATTTAATATTTTAAAAATAAATATTAAATAAATAACAATACATTTTCAAATAAATATTATTAATATTATTATTTTGACTATTTTTTTTTTTTTTTTAACCTAGATAGCATTAGGATAGCTATGTCCAGCATTCAGGTCCAGAGGTCAATCAACAGCTGATTTGTATGTTTCTTGAGCTTATGAAAAATATCACAATGCTAATGTAGTGCTGCTAATCCTATCAAGTCCGATTGTGTTTATATGCTCACATTGAGCGTGCAGGTCATTTCCAATATGAAGACAGCACATACCGAAAGGAAATCTAATTTATTCCACCACGTGTAGATGGAAATTATGAACACAATGATTCTTTGAGAAGCCGTAGCCATGCCAGCCCCTATAGCCATAGCTCTCACCTGCATCTAACGGCAATTTGGATCATGAGAAATTGATGCCTGCTGAAGAGCTAATAAGGACCATTAAAGTCATTATTGCATCCATTAAGGGGAAATCAAGGACTCTTGTTATTGCCTAATCTGTAATATTTCCTACTCCCTTTTTGATAAAATTTCCATGGCCAATTGCTTACAGTGCAAAGTGTGGGCTGGACTATTGATATCTTCTGCCTATTCAGAGAGTGTGACACTGGATATTTTTTCATGGCCATCAAAGGTTTTGTCACAGTTGTCAGAACTAATTGTACCCCGGACGACAGACGTAAGTGGCTCATCGTTCGATATGTCTCTTGGCAAGGTGACGGCAATGCGGGAGTATCACTGAACTCACTGAATATGAAACAACGTCATGAAATAGAAGCAGTAAATACAGGACGTATTTTATTTTGTCATGTTAAGCCACCTTTATTTATATAGCGCTTTTTACAATGCAGATTGTGTCAAAGCAGCTTTACAGTGATTACAGGAAAATAATTTTGGCTCCACAGCAGCTGTAGAAAAAAGGGATGAGTAGTTAAGGAATGATGCTATCATTAACCCTTATGTGCTGTTCGGGATGTTTTCATCCACTATGGGGAATTTTTGAGTCTTAATTTGGCCATAACTTTCTCCGTGTTTCAGCAAATGGAATGATTTTTGGTGACAAATCTTATTTTGACACATATTTTGGGAAAATGCTTTGAAAATTTTCAAAAACTCAACAGTACTCTGTGGGCAAATTCACTACCCTTTCTTTATGTTCGTGGCTGAAAACAGCCACGATTTTAACTGCTTTAAAATATTTTTTTCAAATTTTTTTGCTTAAATCTATTAATCAACCTCAGTCCTGATCAAAACTACTAAATTAAAAAACAAATTTCAGGATTTTAACTCTTTAATTGCCAAATTCATAAATGATGTCACTGATTTGGGAAAAAAACGTGTCAAATATTAGAAACAACATTGGCTTTGATGCGTTGTTAGTTTTTGTGCAGCATCAGATTTTAATGTTTTAAAGAGTTAAAATCCTGAATTTTTTTTTTTAAATTTAGTAGTTTTGATCAGGACTGAGGTTGATTAATAGATTTAAGCAAAAAAATTTGAAAAAAATATTTATCTGATACATTTTTAAAGCAGTTAAAATCAACGAAAGGGTAGTGAATTTGAACAATGCACAAGGGTTAAACACTGCTTATTAAATAATATTTTTATTATTACATAATAATAATAAAATGATAAAATATTTATTTTTATATTATTATTTATATATTTAAATAACTGTAGTACTGTAGTCTCTTAGGCATGCCGACATACGAGAAGCATCTTTAAGCCTCCTAAGAAAGCCTGCTGTGAATCGAAAGGGTTTTCCTTGGCCATTCAGCTCAATTGTCATGCATGAAATGAGTATGGCCATCATTATGAGTCACAAAGGATGCACACCTCTCTGTTGTGGTCTTGATTACATACTAATTTGTCTCTAGGTCAGGGATATTTTTGGCCTCATTATTTCAGCCCTGTTCAAACACTGGCAGATCTTTTGTAACGGGCGACAACCTTTTCTTTCTCTCGCTGCACTCCAAAGGTGCATTTATATTTTACATCACAAAAGTGTTCACCTGAAACAAATTTTTTAGAAAACATCCATTGCTTAAATGTCCAGGGAACTGTAATTCATCTTCCACAGGCTGTGCCATCTAAATTCTATTTGTGTGGCGGTAAGAAGATTGAATTATGAATTACATTCTCATCACAGAGCTCAGAAATGAGTTCAAATAACCCTTCAGAACGAACAGATGAATCCATAGAGCTCTTCTCATATCATAGCAGATGCTTCGGCTATTGCAGATGGCATGGCGAAGGCTGCCTACAGATGTTTCTTCCCAAAGAAAACAACTACTTCCTAAATATAATCCATCTGCTTTGTGTCAAAACAGGAGATTGCATATACAGATGTTTTCTCTAATCATTTCCAAGTACAACATTTAATGCAAACTCATGATGTGTATTATAAGCAGTCTAGGAGTAATGCATTACAAGTTATGTAATCAGATTACTTTTTCAAGTAACTAGAAAAGTAACGCATCACTTTTAAATTTTTAACAAAATATAAGTTATTCTTTCAAATGTAATGCAAGTTATTTGTTTTCCCACCTCTTCTGTCCATGTATTGACAGAAATCGGGAGTAAGGTGAAAATACTTTATGTACTTAATGTCACTTTATTAACCAATGTCTTTGCAGGTGACCTTCGATGGTCCAATTCAAACATATTCTAAACAAAAATGACTGTAGATAAGCATCACATTTGCCAAAAATAGAACTTTTTTGTTGTTGTTGTTAATAGAAAACACACAAGCAAGCCCAGCCCAGGTGAGAAAAAGTAACACAACACATCACTTTCCGTAAAAAGTATGCAATTAGTTAGTTATGCAATATTGTAACGCGTTACTTTTAAAAGTAACTTTCTCCAACACTAATTATAAGATATGATAACTATACTATACACAGTGTGTTTATAAATCCCGATTAGACCAATAATATTTACCCAAGTATGCAAGTCCTGATATTAATTCTTGGCCAACACACTCCTATACCAAATTCAGATTCATTCTAGTGAAACATTTCATCCTGAACAGCTTTCTCTCCTATATGTGGTATTGAAAAGTCTGTATGATTTACGTGAATCGATTCATCCTGAATGGTTTTCTCGCTCATATGTAGTGCATTGATTCTAGTAATTTAGGCCCAGTTTACACTGGTGCGTTTTCGTTTTAAAACAGCTTTATAAAATGAAAACGATCCTCATCTACACTGGCGTTTCCACAGCGTTTCAGAAACGATCTTCATCTGCACTACACGACTGAAAAAGCATGTCACATGACAGTTCGTGCACGCTGGGTATGCGCGTAGAAGTGTAAACAGTTGCCTTTTGTGCATATACGCAGCTGCAGTATTAAAAAAATTCAGAGTTTAACTGCACAATGGCTGCTAAAAATAACAACAAAGCTAAAAATGACAACAAGTTCTAAGTTTATCTTAATCAGTTCTCTCTTTTTCATATGCAGTGTCGGGAAATCTGATTCATTCTAGTGAATAGTTTCGTTCTGAACAGATGAACTGATTCACTAGAATGAATGAGACTTTCCAACACTACATTTGAGAGACGGGACCATTTAGGATGAAACGATTCACTAGAATGAATCAGATTTCCCAACACTGCATATGAAAAAGAGAGAACTGATTAGGATGAATTGATTCACTGGAATGAATCAGACTTCACAGCACTAAAAATGAGAGAGAAAGCCATTTAGGATGAATTGATTCACTTAAATCATACTGACTTTTCAATTCCACATGTTAGAGAGAGCACTGTTTGAGTGAATCAGTTCATCTTAAATGGTTTTCTCTCTTATATATAGTACTAAAAAGTCTAATTCATTCTACTCAATCAGTTCATCCTAAACATTTCTCTCTTTTTCATATGCAGATTTGGGAAATCTGATTCATTTCAGTGAATTGTTTCATCCTAAATGGTCCTGTCTCTCAAATGTAGGGTTGGAAATCTGATTCATTCTAGTGACTCATTGAACTAAACAGTGGTGTAGTTCATCCTAAACATCCTCGCTCTAATATGTGGAATTGGAAAGAATGAGTCAGAATGATTCTAGTGAATCAACTTGTGCTAATCGGTAGGCTTGGGAATCGAAAATCGATTCCAGTTCTGAAATTGAATACTTAAGCTCATTAACGTTAATCAAAGAACAAACGGAAAAAAAAATCACTCACTGATCAAGAATCAATAACTTTTGTAACTAATAAGAATTAATCTGTATTTTATTTATAAAAAGAAAAAAGAAAACTATGCAGTGTTTCTTTACATTTGATTACATTTTCTATACCTGAACTTTGTTCAGTATTTATTTGTGCCATTGCTATTTTGTTTATTTGTTCTTATTTTATTATTGCTTACTTGTCTTTAATAATATTTGAACTTCATATAAGTTATTCCAGTTGTTCTTTCTGTGGTATTTTTGTTAAAAGCATTTACCTACCTGGTAGTCCATTTTCCACTGAGCTCCATAGTCAGGATGAGTCTGACCGATGAGCTCCTGGACTTTCGCTCGTCTAAGAGGGTTTTTCCCCACCACGGAGCTGGGGTCGCTGGGGGTGTAAGCCTTCTTCATGGGGTTGTAATCTACGATCTGATTGGTGCTATAAGCACGTCTTCTCGGAGAGGTGCTTGTGTCAGTTCCTGTGGAGAAAAATTGATTTAGCTCATTTCCACTCTTATATAGTAGTTTGCTGACTTCATGAAGAAAACTTTATTCCTTTATTCTCTTTCATCAGGAGATTTTAAGGAATAGTTCATCCAAACATTAAA
The DNA here is from genome assembly GCA_038088235.1 of Zacco platypus. Classification (NCBI taxonomy): domain Eukaryota; kingdom Metazoa; phylum Chordata; class Actinopteri; order Cypriniformes; family Xenocyprididae; genus Zacco; species Zacco platypus. The sequence goes on from CM076067.1 coordinate 11,150,539, forward strand.
ACTCTGTAACATCATATAGTGCTGTACTTTACCCATAATGTCTTGCTCCGTGGCAACAGAAGTGCTCTCAGGCATGGTCTCCTGGCAACTGTCAAACAGCGAGCCGACTTGATTGTCCCTGTGTGGCCCCTGACCATCACAGTAAAACTTCCCAGCATCCTCCTCTTGAGAGTGATAGAACACGGAACTGGTGGACTCGTTGGAACGCATCATGCTGTATCGTCTCCGTTTGTCCTGTTACAACAGAGGAAAGAGCTTTTGTTTTCGGCCTAAAATCTGTATTTGCATTAACAAACATTATATGCTAAAAACTATAATAATTATACATGTATAATTATTAACTGCACAATGGCTGCTAAAAATATCTAAATAATAATAATCTGTTTTGTTTATATTCGATATTATATCAAAATAAGGTATATTTTAAAATAATAACAATAGTATCAAAATAATAATGAAAATATTAATTATTAGTAGTATTATTAATAGTAGTATAAATATTTAGTATAATAATTACAGATGTCATAATAATAACTTGCTGTTTTTAGTGTATATTTATTATAATATATCAAAATTAAAACAATAACAATATTATCTATCTAAATAATAATAATCAGCTTTGTGTATACTTGATATTACATCAAAATACTGTATATTTTAAAATAATAACAATATTATAAAAACAATAAAAAATAATAATACTAATTATTAGTAGTAGTAGTAGTAGTAGTAGTATAAAAATATAGTATAATAATTACAACTTAAATGTTGCTGTGTTTTAGAGTATAATTCATATTACAAATAATACATCAAAATTTTGTTTATTTTAAAAAATAATGGCACCAATATTAAAATGATAATAAAATAATAATAATTATTAATATTAGTATAAAAATATAGTATAATAATTACAGATTAACCGTTGCTGTGTTTTTTAGTGTATATTTGTTATTGTAATATATCAAAATAGAGTGAAGTTTCAAATAATAACTATATTATCTATTTAAATAAATTATTATGGTTGATGTTGTTTTAGAATTTGTGAGGTTTGTGTATATTTTGTGCACATTATAATTGATCAAAATACAGTATATTTTAAAATAGCATCAAAATAATAATATATAAAATATAGCATAATAATTACGGACGGATGGACGACAAATGACTTACTGATTTGGGGTTGGAGTGATATCGGGAGGTATCACAGACCACACTGTATCCAATCAGCCGGTCACCCGGGAACAGACAGGTCGCCCCCAATGGAGAGAGCAGGATCTCCTTTGTCTCTGGATACAGCCACTCAATGGAGATGTCAGTCAGTACTGATGTCATGGACTTCTTCAGAGACTTAATCATCTGCCAATGACACAAATACCACCTAGTGAACTTAATCAAGGGAGCACAAGGGAGTCTAGAAACGTACTCTATATAAATAAAACAGGAAAATATATAGACACTAGTCTTAAACTCCAGGAAGAGAAGGAAAAAACATTAAATGTGCTGTCAGTGTTGATTATTATCCTAATTTATGTATGACTAAACAAAACAAATTGTTAATTGCTAATACATTTGGACACTCCACAATTTACGTGGCTGCTGTAATTGCTTTGCGGTGACATTCAAAATAACTGGCTGTTGCGGTGGAAGATAAACATGTCAGAGGAAATGAGGACCTTGGGCTGCAGTCGTTCCCCTTCTGCCAGGAACTCAGCTGTGCCTCTGGAAACGGCGGACAGCCCTAAAACCAGCCTCCTGCACACAGCCTGGCCTATACCGAACGTGTAACACCTGCCATGATGAAAACACACACAGAGAGACGGGACAGGTGCGCTGAGTCTATGAAAACATCAGAAGAGCATCGCATAAAGATGAAACTGCATCTCAACTTGCTGACGCTCTGCCAGACAAAATACATTTACAAAAGAATTTCATTGCTTTATTAATTCTGGGACTGGCAAGCATGCTGTCAGAAAGCCACGACGCGTCTTATTCATACTGCGTATTTGAACAGTAAGAACTAAATCTTCTTCAGCAACTGTCTGTCTCAAAACATACGCAGCTGCCTTCTTAGGAAGCATTCAAATTGAAAGTGACTGATTAGGATCTAGGCTGCAACTGCATATACAAATAGACACAAAGGCTTACAACTATGCTGATAAAAGCAGTTTAAACCAGCCTAAACATGGTCTTACATGGTTTAAGTTGGGAGACGAGCCTGAAAAATATATATATATATATATATATATATATATATATATATATTTTATTATATTTTATATATATATATATATATATACTTAAACTTAAACCATGTAAGATGTTTAGGCTGGTTTAAACTGCTTTTATCATATATATATATATATATATATATATATATGTAAAAAATATATATATACATAATACTACAAATTGACAAATTGTACCAGAAATGGTACAACCGTCAATTTTTCATTAGACCCTTTAAAAAATCTATTTAAATATATATCAGTAGCTATACAATGAATTTTTTTTTTTCAGTGATCTTGTCCCAATGATTTCTGGGATTACCTTACAATTTGGCCAAATGCTTCTAGCTAAGCAAACTCAATATTATGTCATTGTGTTCTGAAATGCGCATAACATAAAGTCATTGTTGTTACTAATTTCAGGCATGAATATATGTTGTGTACTTCCACAGTGATGCTTTAAAATGCTGTCTAGGTAGCCAGCTCACTATGTTTTGTAACCAAGCTAATATACTGAAGATATATATATTTGAAATTTCTCTACAACCTCTAGATTTCAGCCTCACTGGGGTCTGTAAAACACACCAGATCTAATGCACAGTATCTGAAGATAAACAGCAGTAATTGAAGATGAGTGACCTTCAGCGTAGGCAACAACATCTGTGGCTCACTGCATGCGAGATACGAGACGCACTGTTTGCTTAATGCACTAACAGGGAACACATCTGTCCATTTACTAAAGCGCAGACTGGCGATTTCTGCGGCTCAGAAACATCCCTAACAAGCAAAGAAAGCCGAGTCGTGTCTCTACAGCAGAGAAATGGAGTGCAGTTAGACACATTTGTGATTATTCTCAATCGTCTGAGGAGAGCAAGTGCTGTTTAAGGCAGTAATTCACACTGCAGTGTCATTTCCCAGCCATCGTCTTTGTGTCTGACCTCAGCTTGTGTCTATTGTACTGCAGGCTGTTAAAACCTACGGTTTCTTCCATTCTTTTGAAAGAAAGCTTTTTTTGCATCTGCTCTAGGAGGACGAGGAAGAAAAGAAGTGCTTCTCTCAGGTGAACATCTCGGCATGTGACAAATTGACTGGAGTTGGGAGATGGATGCCCCTCGGAAACAAAGCCTGTGAATGCCAGCAGCGTTATGGCTAGTGCAGATCTAAAAGGATTAGACAGAGAGACATCAATTTACTGTTGCGAGTGTCTGTGCCGATCTGATTATGATCTTATTACCTGAATAGTTCTGCAGCTCTGTATCCTTGAAGCTATGATATTAAAGGATTAGTTCACCCAGAAATGAAAAATTTGAATCATCAGTTATTTAATCAGCAAATCATTCCAAAAGCATATGGCTTTCGTCTGTAGGAAATAAAATAGGATATTATGAAATGAAGACTGTCCGAGTTGCTCTTTTCCATATAAATGAAAACATATTGTGACCAGGGGATGGTTAGCACAAAAAAAGACACCATATGATGTCTGTATGCCACTATATTTCAAGTAATGATAATGTATGTGTGACGAGCAGGGAACGGCGCAAGGCTGGTGGCGTGAGTGATAATGAGTGTCAGCTGTGTGCTGCACCGGTCTCGTATCTCGCGCCACCGGCCTCGCGCCATTCCCTCACGGTTCTCACACGCCCTGCTCGTCACAGTATGCTATTCACTATGTTATATTCAAGAGATAGTTCACCTAAAAATTATTATTCCGTCATCATTCACTCATGTTGTTTCAAACCTGTATGATGTTCTTTGTTCTGCAAACAAAATTGCACTCCATTGACTTCCATTATAAGAAAAACAGAAATTTTTCAAAATATCTTTTGTTAAAGTAAATAATGACAGAATGTTCATATTTGGATGAAATATCCCTTTAATGTCTGTTTGTGTCAGTTTGCTGCTGACAAATTATTATTATAATTTTTTATTGGATCAATAATTAATGCAGAAAAATTGTTATCCAAAACTATTTTTTTGAGATGTCAATGTAAAGCCTTTACTGCAATTTGTCAGGATTCAACTGATCTCTCCAGTTACATTTATGTCTTCAGTGTATATATATATATATATATATATAAGTTTGAATCATGACTCATTGACTAAATTCAAAATTAGAAAAAATGTTTTCATAAATTGAAAAAAAAATAAATAAATAAAAGAAAATATAATTATTAGATGAAAACCTTAAAAAAACTTTTAAAAAATAATCTTATTTCATTTTAGTTAGTTGCTAACATTTCTCATTTTTAGTACAAAAATTACAAAAACTGCAACAAAAATTAATCAAAGCTAAAGTTAAAGGTAGATCAATCGGCCAGGGATTTCCCGCATGATCGGCACTGAACGGTGACTGGCCAGTCAGTCTCACCTCTTACCAATTCCGAGCCGATTCGTTTTGCTGCCAGCGGCACAGGCACAGGCAATAACGTCTTGCTCTTATTTCTCCAACAGCGAAGTAACACACACCCACGCGAGCGCCTCCTCCTTTTATTACTGACTTTTTACTTGTGTTTTTTTATGAAAATAAAACTGTGTTGAAGAAAAGTAGATTTTTGTTTGTATATGTTGCCAATTATTTGAAAGAAAATCAAAATCTGCCAATCTGGAAAAATCGGAGTCACAAAAATTAAAAAGAAAACTGAAACTATAAAAATAAAAGCAAATTCTAAATATTAATAAATACTATAATCGTATATAAATAATATTAAAATAAAACTTCACAATAAGGTAAAGTTTTGGAATTTAATCAAATTGTGAGACCAAAGATTTACATTTCTAGCAAGAACAAATTCTGTCAAACCTGGTGTGACGTGTTTTAATGTGCCACATTTGAGATTTCCTCAAATGTAAAAGTCTCAATGTTAACTATTTTTTTTAAATATATATATACTCCCAAATTCAGAGATGGCTTCCAAACTCATGAGCGAGTACAACATGAGATCGACCTTAAATGCAATGTAACTTGCTTTAGTGTCTGCCAAATGCATAAATGTAAATGTGCAAACACTGACCTGGTGAACCTGGCATGGCTGCGGAGCAACTCAATGACCTTCCCTGTGTTACTGACGGCTCCGTCAGTCAGGAGGAAGAGCAGGCGAGGATGGCCTTTCTGCATGGGCTGCCGTAGGATCCAGTTGAGGGGAGCCAATATGTTTGTGCCGCCCATGTCAGCCCGGATCTTCTTCACGTGCTCGTAAGCCAACGCCAAGCTCTCCTGTGAAATAAATGAGGTTTGTTAAATGGGGTACTTCACTGCTGGCAAAATGGGCTTTCAATAAAACTTGTCTGTCTGTGTGGTAGAAAGGCAGTTTTCTGCTTCATGACTAGAGAAAACCATTTTGCCAAACTACAACTACAACACCCATAATGCACTCAGCATGTTGTCATCCAAGGCCACTCCCAGTCTGCTCCAATTAGATAGGCTTGACCAGTGTCAAATACCACCTTCATTGAGTAGGAAATACTTTGTAGCTTTTAGTCACAATTGTGTCAATTTAATTGTCTTGTTCCGCCAGATACTTTGACAGAAGAGGAAAGGGGAGCACCTTCTGCTCAACATTGGCATATTTGGCCATTATTCACAGTAAATTTTTATTATATTTATACTTAAAAGAAAAAAAAAACATTTATTTACTACTTAATAATCAGTGTTTTTATGCAATAAGAAATCAGTAAGAAACTTGAATAGAAATTCATTATATAAACCCAGACCTTTGTCACTGGATCCCAGCAGAAAAACACAAACATCGACCATCTTGAGCATCTCAGTGTAACTGCAGATCTAATGAGGGCAGTGATTGAGGACGCTGACTGCGGGTCCCTGCGGGTGACCTACCTCATCGTAGCTCTGACTGGTGGCAAACAGCGTTTTGAACTTGGATCCGAAGCCCACTATGTTGAATAAGCATGCTGGGAAAAGACTTTTCAGAATCACGACCATTGCATCCTGTGAATGCACACAAAATGGGAGGTCAGGTGGAAGATAACAGGTTAGATAATGGAGATCAGATAATGGGGGAAGAAAATCGGATGGGAATTAAAGGGGCTTTTCTCACACCTACTATTAGAAAGTAAATAAATAAATAATAGGCTTTTTTTTTTTTTTTTTTACATCCCATGATTCTGTATTTTGCATTACTTATACAAAATATGTATATACAATATATATATATATATATATATGTATGTATTTTGTATATACTTATACAAAATATATATATATATATATATATATATATTTAAAATTAATACACACACACACACACATATATGTTTACTATAATTAATATTATACATGTGTATATATGTAAATAGAATTAAATTAGAATTCTATGTAAATAGAATTAATAATATACATATGTATATATGTAAATAATGATATAATCAAGTCATGATATTTTTTTCTATTACTTTAACTCATCAAAATAATTTAACCAATTCCAACTTAATTTTTTTAAGTTAGGCAAGATTCAACTAGGCAAGATTTCCTTTTTAAAAAATTAGTTGAAATGGCTTGTACAGCCAATTTGATTATACTGAAAGAAAAATAAATAAATAAGGCAGTAAATGAACGTAAGCTTTTATGTTGAATTGACCTTTCGCCGGTAGTTTGATTGACAGGCGATCTGACCAATCATAACCCTGAATCCGCCATTTTGTCCGATAAAGCTGTCAGGGGAGTTAGTAGATTAATGTTGGTGAACTTGAACTTGAAAAATTGTGTGTACTCACGTCTTTCCGTGCTTGAAACAACATTCCTTCTGATGTATTTTTCACTTCGTGAGAACATGATGTGTGGCGTGAAAGCGCATGGCTTGTCGGACATAGCAACAGTAACTAAAGGGTCAATTGGGGGATTTTTTATAGTGATATATATTTATATGTAAAATATCAACTTAACACCGACTTTACATTTTCATTATTTTTGCCATGCTAATAGTGCTTTAATAATAAATTATTAATTAACATAGATTCTAGTTGTAGTTATTTACCATTTAATATATGCTGATTATGTAAAGCAACTCACATTAAACTAATTGCAGGGTTAAGTGCTTATTCATGCTCGATGGCAGGACTGTAGCCATCATAGATATTGAGGGGTCCCACAAATGTTTGGACTAGTAGTCGATTGCTAATGGCTTTTCAACTCAGTCACCACAGCTTGGATTGAACCAACAATCTTTGTCATCCAGACCTGAAGCCATTAGACAGCACTGCTTAGTGAACACAATAATTATAACTGTCAGACATCCATTGTGTCTCATCTACAGTACAGATATAATTTACATTGCTCTTTTTTCGACATATTGACAGCAGTAATTAGAATGAGGATATAATTAAGTTTGTAAATATGAATGTGATTATTACAGAAGAGTTCTAGCCTTTTTACAGTTTTTGCAATAATGAGGTCTTTCACTGTTTCAATGAATGAATTTTAAAAAACTAATCACCAAGTTTGTTTTAATTTGCATAATAAAACAATTCCACCTTCTCAAAGCACTTCCTCACGCATTCAAACAAATCTTGACACACAATGAGAAAAGATGGTTAGCTACTTAAGGGATAGTTCACCCGAAAATGAAAATTCTACAATCATTTATTCACTTTCTTGTTTCTGTGGAACACAAAAGGAGAAATTTTTGAAGAATTGTACTTCTTCCCCATGCAATTGACCCTTCACAAACAGTTTGATTGACAGGCGATCTGACCAATCATAACCCAAATCCACCATTTTATCTGACAAAGCAGTCAGGGGAGTTAGTAGATTAACGTTGGTGAACTTGAACTTCAAAAATTGTGTGTACTCACGTCTTTCCGCGCTTGAAACAACATTCCTTCTGATGTTCATCCATGTTTATTTGATGCTATAAATGAACTAGTATGAAGAGATGATCTTGAAGGAGCTACAGCGATCTGTCACCACACATTAAAGAGACACTATACGCTATTTATTGTTTAAACTTCTTTAAAAAACTACAATATTTTAAATATGAAACTGTTTCATACGCTGTCAGTTTCGTCTTTGCTCCGCAACGTATTTTTCACTGCGTGAGAACATGATGTGTGATGGGTTGTCGGGCATAGCAACAGGGGGCGGGTTTTGCAAAGAGTCAATTACAAAAAAATAGAGGGTTTCAAGCTTCAAAGGATAACAGAACCACCAAGTATCATGCACAACATTTTAAATATTCAGAAGTCATATGACAGCTTTGTGTGAGAAGTTGTTATTCACTGATCGCTGTAGCTCCTCAGTTCAAGGTCCTCGTGAACCGATCATCTCTTCATACTAGTTCATTTATAGCATCAAATAAACATGAATGAACATCAGAAGGAATGTTGTTTCAAGTGTGGAAAGACGTGAGTACACACAATTTTTCAAGTTCAAGGTCACCAACGTTAATCTACTAACTTCCCTGACTGCTTTGTTGGACAAAATGGCGGATTCGGGGTTATGATTGGTCAGATCGCCTGTCAATCAAACTGTTTGCAAAGCGTCAACTGGTGATCGATGAATCGGTTCATTTTCAACGAATTAGTTGATCCAGTTCACAAACCGGTCTGAATGATTCATTCACGAATCGCACTGATAGTTCAACTCACTAAATAATGACCTTAATTTCAGTTTGTTCCTCACACTGAGCTATTGTATGAACTCAGAAGTCTTGGGATTTAGCAGATCCTCATATTAACTACTTTTAAGGTGCTTTTGCATCTTGAATTTTGAAATCCTCAGTCACTGCCAATTCACAGCAAAGATGACCAGTGCAATTTTTCTAAATTTCTCATTTTGTGTTGCGCGGAAGAAAAAAAGCCACATGAGGGCGAGCAAATGATGTTCATTTATGGGTATCTTCCTTTCAGTGTTACTGGATACATCTGCTGCTGTCCTCCTCCACCTCACCACAATGGATATATGACATTTCAGAATGAAGAAAGTCTTCTTCAGGGTCAAGGATATTCTGGGATGGATATTACCACTAGAGTGACCTGAGCCTTTACATTAGAGCAGTTTGGTGTCTGTGGTCAGAAGGGGAGCATCCTCAATCAAAACCGCAGTGAGTCATCGCAGCCTCGTGCGTCACGCTGCAGAGCCCCGTCAACAGAGGACACGAGCACACACTCATTCACACTTTCACCGCGCACAAAATCTCAATCCCAGCATGGAGACCAACCAAGTTCAATTATCGTAGCTGCTTGAGCTATTCAATGCAACAAGCTGGTTATTTCATTCAAAGCCCCTTCAACAGGCTGCTCAAAAGGTATGATTTTCTTCAGAACTACAGAGCCATGTGATTTAGTAAAATATCTGTATTTCAAAAGAAAAACTTTCATTTCAACTAAAAAGCCTTTTGGGAAATTGTTCAATAAAGGCTTTTTGTCTGACAGCGGTTCTCACGTCATGAATGCAAATGCCGCCAACGATATATGCAGAGCACATTTAAAAAGTAACTTTCAGTTTTACAATTTATTTTTGTTTTTAAATTAAATTAAAATGGATTAAATGAATATAAGTTTGAACTACAAGGTTTTTTGTCATATAAAATCGTCTTGGTGATCATATGTTTTTTTCAGACATGCGCAGACCTACTGCGAACACTTACAAGCACGCGCTTTGGCAGAATTCCAATAATAGCCATTATTTTTGTACATTTAGGGATTAAAATGGACAAACTTGTAATTAGAGGAGAAAAATGAAATGAGGAACATACCAATGACATTGCAAACAAAAAGAGTCGTAGCATCAGCGAAGGTAAGAAGAATGGAAAATCAGTTTTCGGCAGCTCGGGGATGCGCGAGGGCTTGATATCATCAGATTGCAATGCGCTCAGTGTTGTGTAACGTGAGTTTATTGAACAGAAGAGTTTCACTTTGATATGAAAAAGTCACACTGCCAGCCATTTCAACACACTGTGAAACGAAAACTAATTTATTTTAGTTTTTGCTGCCAGTAGTATTTGTTGATTTTGCAGTGTGACAGAAATAAAATACCGTCTGTGCCACCAGACAACACCGCCTCTTCCGAGTATAGGTATAATAATGATATATCTGCTAATACCATAACATTAAATCTGAAATAATATGCGGCCCGGCAGACTTGCACTTGGACCGTAGGGTGACCCCTGGGGAAAACGGTTGAGAACCGCTGTTGTATGGTATAGCTAAATTTGAACAAATATAATTCTGCTTTGCGCTTAGTGGAAAAGTGTGAGAAACATGGCTTGATTTTCAACATTTTTGAATCTAACCTGTTTTAGAGTAAATATATACTGTACCATTCAAAAGTTAAGGCTTGTTAAGATTTTTTAATGTTGTTGAAAAGAAGTATCTTATGCTCACCAAGCCTGCATTTATTTGATCAAAAATACTGTAAAACAGTAATAATGTGAGCAAATATTACAATTTAAATTTAATGTTTTATATGGTAGTATATTTATGACATTTATTCCAGTGCAATGATTAAATTTTAAAGCAACGCATTACTTTTAAATAACACAATTTTTCCCATCCATTGACTGACAGCTCTCCTGTCCCTTTTTTGAGAGAAATCGAGAGTAAGTGAAGAGGCATTGTGTGCTGTGTAAACATGATGGTTACTGTAGTTCTAGACCAGGGGTGGCGAACTCCAGTCCTGCAGAGTTCAGATTACTTTCCATAAAAAGTAACTAAGTAATGCAATTAATTACTTTTCTAGGGAGTAACGCAATATTGTAATTAATTGACCATTCGCAAAGAACTGTTGCTTTGTCCACAAGAAATGCGCTCTCACGCCACACATCATGTTTTCACGCAGTGAAAAATACATCCTGGAGCAAAGAGGACACTGACAACTCGTCGATAGACATATGAAATAGTTTCATATTTAATATATCGCAATTTTTTTAAGAATGTTTTAATGTGTCGTGACAGATCGCTGTCGCTCCTTCAAGATCATTTCTTCATACTAGTTCATTTATAGCATCAAATAAACATGAATGAACATCAGAAGGAATGTTGTTTCAGCTCCCTTGACTGCTTTGTCAGACAAAACGAGGTTATGATTTGTCAGGTCGCCTGTCAATCCAACTGTTTGCAAAGGGTCAAATAACTTTCCCCAACACTGGGACTAAGTTTGTGTAAACTCTGTGTTTACATGGCTTTTCAAAAATGGCATGTGCCAGTGTTTTTCGTATGGCATGTGTTTGGCCAATCAACACACACTTACGTCTCTGGTACTTCCTTTTGTACCTGTTTAGATCCTGCTCTGAAGTAGGAGCTAATTTAGTCCTCCCAAAAGATGTTACTATAACTAAAATCATTCCCAGTTCCTGCGGTGCGAACATGCAAAAAGCGGGTACTTCCACCAATAATTAAAGGAAGTGTGAAAACATTCCTCCGGTGCGAAAGCCCCTAACTTGTTACTATGACTCTCATACTAAACTTTGCAAAATGTAACAGTAAAGACAACTTTATTACTTTGAGAATTTATAAAAACTGTAATCTACATAAAACCATCCAATCAGATCGAAACTTATAAACACAAGTGGGCGATCCGCCTGAGGCCGAGACTTATGAAGAAGAGTCTCTTCGTTAAATAAGCACTCCTGTGTGTATATAAATACTCCGTTCCATTAATGGTCATTAACATGACTGAAGCACTTTGGGGTTTTAAACCACTGAATAAATTAGTATGTCTTCAAAAGTTAATGAGCATTGGGAATGAGGGGCACAGATAGTTTAACGCAGAAGCAGAAGCATCCTACCTTAACTCGATTGATGTTGACCCCGCTCATGCTTCCACTGCGGTCAATGAGGAAGATGAATTCCCCCTGGATGCTCCGCAGGTCAGAGGTCGTCGAGCGCAGGTCTGGGCAGAAGTTGAGCATGACCACGGGGTTGTGGAGGATGTCTTTATGAAGCCTCTTCCGAATAATGTCCACCTACACAACACACATCCGTGACAGAGCCATTACTGAAGACGAAGATTGTTAAAGCTGCTGAACCTCACGAAAAACATGATGTCACACTACACAGCAAAATTAAAAGTAAAAAAAAAAAAGAAGTTATTTTTTTTCATAAAGCCCCAATTTTAGGAAAATTATGAGATTTAGTTTGCATATTATTTATTCTCATGTAATATTATGTATATAAAATTAGAAAAATGTGTTTAATTGTATGAGAAAAATGCATAAATAATTTGCAAACGATTATTAAACTAAATGTATACCTCAAGTCCTCATATGGCTTTCTGTATGGTCTATATAGATAAATATGAACATTATAATTCTGCCTTGCATATATTTAATGGAAAAGTGTGAGAAACATGACTTTTAACATTTGCATCAAACATTTTGAATCAAAAGGTTTTAGAGTAAATACATACAGTACCGTTCAAACATTTAAGATCTATACATTAGCGCATATTATATATATATATATATATATATATATATATATACAGTACTGTGCAAAAGTTTTAGGCAGGTGTGAAAAAATGCTGTAAAGTAAGAATGCTTTCAAAAATAGACATGTTAATAGTTTATATTTATCAATTAACAAAATGCAAAGTGAGTGAACAGAAGAAAAATCTACATCAAATCAATATTTGGTGTGACCACCCTTTACCTTCAAAACAGCATCAATTCTTCTAGGTACACTTGCACACAGTTTTTGAAGGAACTCGGCAGGTAGGTTGGCCCAAACATCTTGGAGAACTAACCACAGTTCCTCTGTGGATTTAGGCAGCCTCAGTTGCTTCTCTCTCTTCATGTAATCCCAGACAGACTCGATGATGTTGAGATCAGGGCTCTGTGGGGGCCATACCATCACTTCCAGGACTCCTTGTTCTTCTTTACACTGAAGATAGTTCTTAATGACTTTCGCTGTATGTTTGGGGTCGTTGTCATGCTGCAGAATAAATTTGGGGCCAATCAGATGCCTCCCTGATGGTATTGCATGATGGATAAGTATCTGCCTGTACTTCTCAGCATTGAGGATACCATTAATTCTGACCAAATCCCCAACTCCATTTGCAGAAATGCAGCCCCAAACTTGCAAGGAACCTCCACCATGCTTCACTGTTGCGTGCAGACACTCATTCGTGTACCGCTCTCCAGCCCTTCGGCGAACAAACTGCCTTCTGCTACAGCCAAATATTTCAAATTTTGACTCATCAGTCCAGAGCACCTGCTGCCATTTTTCTGCACCCCAGTTCCTGTGTTTTCGTGCATAGTTGAGTCGCTTGGCCTTGTTTCCACGTCGGAGGTATGGCTTTTTGGCCGCAAGTCTTCCATGAAGGCCACTTCTGACCAGACTTCTCCGGACAGTAGATGGGTGTACCAGGGTCCCACTGTTTTCTGCCAATTCTGAGCTAATGGCACTGCTCGACATCTTCCGATTGCGAAGGGAAGTAAGCATGATGTGTCTTTCATCTGCTGCAGTAAGTTTCCTTGGCCGACCACTGCGTCTACGGTCCTCAACGTTGCCTGTTTCTTTGTGCTTCTTCAAAAGAGCTTGGACAGCACATCTGGAAACCCCTGTCTGCCTTGAAATTTCTGCCTGGGAGAGACCTTGCTGATGCAGTATAACTACCTTGTGTCTTGTTGCTGTGCTCAGTCTTGCCATGGTGTATGACTTTTGACAGTAAACTGTCTTCAGCAACCTCACCTTGTTAGCTGAGTTTGGCTGTTCCTCACCCAGTTTTATTCCTCCTACACAGCTGTTTCTGTTTCAGTTAATGATTGTGTTTCAACCTACATATTGAATTGATGATCATTAGCACCTGTTTGGTATAATTGTTTAATCATACACCTAACTATATGCCTACAAAATCCCTGACTTTGTGCAAGTTTACCTTGAAGAATTGATGCTGTTTTGAAGGTAAAGGGTGGTCACACCAAATATGGATTTGATTTAGATTTTTCTTCTGTTCACTCACTTTGCATTTTGTTAATTGATAAATATAATCTATTACCAAGTTTATTTTTGAAAGCATTCTTACTTTACAGCATTTTTTCACACCTGCCTAAAACTTTTGCACAGTACTGTATATATATGTATATATATATCTGCCATCCATATATATATATCTGCCAACTGCAATCTATATAAAATTTGAGTGCGGCCCACTTGTCAGAGCTCAGGATCATTTGAAGGATGGCAGTGAGTCTATTGTGAATAAAGTACTTCAGATTAGCAATGTATTTCAATTGGTTGGTCCATTGTACATTAAATTGCTTCTTGGAATCTGCCATTTCCCTGCTGACTTACTAAATTAACCTTTGGAGGAAATAGCTTTCTTTTACATACATAAACGTGTCCTGTATAAAACTGAGCTTGCTTGGATGTGCACAAACACTTTCATTTCCATGCTTTTTAGCCGCTAATCATCAGACTATTTTCCAAGTTCAAATTCAAGTACTATTATTTTCTTTATTGTAATTAAAAATGACCAGGGCTTTCATTCAAATTTCTTCTGTTGTGTTCAAAAGAAGAAAAATAAAAATTATTTGGGTTTGGAAATTACAAACATATGAGTGAATAAATGATAACGGAATCAGTGTGATGATGATATTCAATGTTATTAAGATCACTTCAGTGAACGATTGATAGAGCCAGATACTGAAACTGTTAGCCAAGATCAGAATTTTGAAAATCTTATACTGGTCATGGATTCCCCTCTCATGATTAAAGGAGCACACATCCACAAGGAGGTGGAGTTAACTCTTAGTTCGCTATGCAATAGGTAGAAACACTATGGACACAGCTGAAGACCTTTGACAGTTTCCATAGAAACCTCTATTCATTGCTGATCATTTTAGGGCTGAATGTTCTCTCCCTCCTGTTGAGGAACAGCACTCACTTAAGCTTTGCGCTGCTGAGAAACATGGTGCTGACATTTTCACTTAATGTAACTACTTCCCGAAGCGACGATTTGCAAGAATTGGCAAGAGATTTTGCATTAATTGGATAATCTAACTAAACTTGATTTCAAACTGGATTTTGAGTATGAGTGTCATTAGGCTGTTCTAACAGCTTGACGTTAACACCCCATGAATATGTTAGACAATGACTGGAGCCACGTGCTGACATGTGCTGTATCCAAAATCGAATACTTCCCTAAAATACAGTATGCGAAAAACAGTACGCCAAGTAAGTCAGAATGCATAGTATTCGAAAAACAGTAGGCAAAAAATACCAGGATGACCTACTACTTCCTCAGAGATTCTGAAGTGCACATTCAGTAAATTCGCGGGAGAGGATTTGTGAATAGCAGTGTAACATGGCGGATTTAGTGCGTCCAAATTTCATTAAAACTACCCATATTTATACTACAGAATGTACTTTTTAACGGTCGTGAAGTAAATTGAAATCTAGCACCTACTTTCAGAAGCAGCGATGGTCAAGACGATCTGCTGAAGCTCAAACTGAGAAGTTTTGAAGAAAGGCGTTTTAAGGGACGTTGAACGTGGCATGGTTGTTGGTGCAAGAAGGGCTGGTCCTGGTTTTTCAGAAAATATTAATCTACTGGGATTTTCAATCACAGCCATCTCTTGGGTTAACAGAGAATGGAGGAAATATATCCAGAGAGCAGCAGTTCTGTGGGAGAAAATGCCTTTTTTGATGCCAGAGGTCAGAGGAGAATGACCAGACTGGTTCAGCTGATAAAAAGGCAACAGTAACTCAAATAACCACTTGTTACTGTTACTAAACATCGAACCTTGACGCAGATGGGCTAAAGCAGCAGAAGACACACCGGTGACACTCCTGTCAGCTGAGAAAGGGAAACTGAGGCTCCAATTCACACACACTCAACAAAACCGGACTGGAAAAATGTTCCCTGGTCTGATGAGTCTTGATTTCTGATGCGACATTCAGATGTTAGGGGTCAAAAATTTGGAGTAAACAACAAGAAATTATGGATCCATCCTGCCTTGTATCACCAGTTCTGGTTGCTGGTGGTGTAATGGTGTGTTTTGGCACACTTTGAGCATCATTGGAATCAATTGAGCATCATTTAAACTGGTTTCTTGAAAATGAGTTCACTATTCTCAAATGACCTCCACAGTCTCCAGATCTCAATCCAGTAGAGCAGCTTTGGGATTTGGTGGAATGTGGCATGGATGTGTGGTACTATCATGTCAATATGGACCAAAATCTGTGAGAAATGTTTCCCGCACCTTGTTGAAACTGTGCCATGAAGAATTAAGGCAGTTCTGAAGGCAAAAGGGGTCCAACCCAGTAGTAGCAAGGTGTACCTAATAAAGTGGCCGATGAGTGTGTGTATATATATATTCATTTTATTAATGTATATAATGAATAGAATATTTTATTAATTATTAAATTGATAAATAATAACATTAAATAAATAAGATACAATTTACTGAATTCGACTGATTGGAAATTATTAGATTAATCACAATTATTTTCTTCTATTAACAGCCACATGCTTTATGTTTCTCTTCAGGTTTACACGTGTAAAAGTACTCTAATTTTGGGAAACTTTAAAACTGTAGTTTCCTTGTCTAAAAAACTATGATTACACCATAATAACCTTTCAAAATCATTCCTTGAAAGTCTTTTAATCTGTTATGTAACATGCTAATTTGCTAATGGACCTCTTGGACCAAAAAAAAACGCAACTTGAGACCCCAACCGCTTCCCATTTGATCACAGCTGCCAAAATGAAATAATAATCTTTTCTAGATTTCTTTACCAATTATATGCAGTTTAAAAAACTAAGCGTAATTGTGTTATACTACTTCCACAGAGTATCAAGCTTGTTTTGCTTGTTTTTGTCCTTGTACAACACACTCAATCTGTTTCTGTCTGTTTTCAGCATCCCTCATTTCCACATCTGTCTTTTTCCCCGTCTCAGTCTTTCACTCACTGTCTTTTCATTACTGCAGTCCTTCTTCGTGGCTTTTATGTAGTCACTCCGTCCTTTCAGATGCTCATCGTATTCCTCCGGCGTCATGTCTCCGTCTTCGATGAGAACGTGTGGCATATGGGGCTCTACGGAAAGAAAGGAAGAATTACTCTCTCTGTTCAGCATAAAATGCTCTGAGTGTGGAGGCACAACAGTGAATTATGACAGCAGAAGATGAGTTACGTTACTACCAGACATGAAGGACTCCCATGGTGGTAGTATGTCTTAAAAACAGCAGCTGTATTGAGAACAGACTGTGTCGGCTCCTAGTGGGCCATCAATACGGCTGAACGTTTGCCCCCCTTACTAATGAATTCAATAGCACAATACTGGCCTCAGGTCACCTACAGAGTGAGGCAATCTTATGAGGCAGCTTATGAAGCATCGTGAGATCCATTTATGCCTCCCAGACACCGCTGGAGGTCGAGATGCATGATGGGGGTGGCCGAAGAAATATAGAGCTCAACTAAACAGTGCTTATAGAGCAAGAAATGATGTTATATGGTTGTGGACCTGGGAATGATGTTTCAATAGCCTCTGATTTAATAAACCACCTCTCGTTTGGACAAGCTTTCAGGCACATGGAGAGATTAGCACTGGCTTGTTCTTAAAAAGCAGACTCTATTGTCCAGTTAACACAGGTCAGAATGACTGTGATCTTGTTTGTTTGTCCATGGGGACCAAATGTCCTGACAGAAATATGACATTGCGGGGAAGGTCCAGAAGGAAAACGGCTTAATAAAAATGTGTGTGGGGTTAGTTGCCACTGCGGGAGACATATTGCACAGACCAGTTGACTTTAATACTCTGCCATGAGGATTTAAGTTCGACGTGGACTAGTCGTTTTAACTAGTTTCCAGCAGTTAAAATGACAAATAAATGCACACTCCGAGAGCGCTCCAGATTTATTTTATTATGCCATCTGGGTGCTCAATATTGATGGGGTGAATCTATGTTTTAAATATTTTATTATTGTACATGTAAGTTCTAAAGGAATGCGCTCGCACGTCACGTGCAGATCACACGCACAGAGAAACATTCAGTAGATGATTTGTCAACACTGTTAAAATGGCTTAGAAACTAAAACTAACTTAAAGGTACAATATGTAGAATTTTTATATTAAAATATCCAAAAACCACTTGCACAGTGTTATATATTTTGTTAAGCTATGTACTTACATTATCCTAAATGTTTCCAAGAATTTGTAAATTCATAGAAAAATCCCAATTTTAAATAATGGGCCGCCCCGGGTCTTTTCACTTCACATTGCGCCTGTAAATGACGTAATATCCCTGGGCTCACAGTAACCATGGCAACAGACACGGACAGCTGCGTAACGTAAAGCGGCGCGCTGGTCCAAACATTATGGACCATGGCAAGCAAACTTTGGGACAAAAGGAGAAATAAAACGAGGATCAATATCAGCGTGGGGTTTCCGAGATGGCGAGAGCTTTGCGACAAACTTCGACTTGACAGAGACGGCGCTCTTGCACGTTATTAGACAAGATAAGCAAATGTAGGCTATAAGACTAATCAATGTTATATAGCTCAACACGACGAAGTGTTAGAATATCATCAGTATGATAATCTAATATTGATCTATCTTACTGTTAAGTCTATTACAGCCAAGAAACTAATACTAAACATTACAACTTTCAAAACCCTCAAATGCAGTTTAGTATGATAGTGTAACGTTAGACCAAGTGAAACAGCGCTGCGTTACCTCACAGTTTTAATTCGTCAAATAAACCGACCTGTATGAGTAGTATTTCAGCACTTATGAGTAGTTCGGTAGAATGAAATGTCCTCGTTTCTTTATATCCCGGGACTCGCGTGTGTCACTGATATCTGTCTCTCATTAGTAATCGCGTCCGCCCTGATTCACCACAGTCATGTTAAAAACATGCATTCACTCATCCATAAACATTATTTCCCCATGAATATTATTAGATCCATCGGCATGGCGGCAAGTTCCATGATCCCATATTCACTGCGTCATCAATCTACGCCTTTGTTATTGTTTTGAAGAGTTTAGCGCCCCTTAGTGGCGAAAAACTACGGATTGTACCTTTAATAACTAAAACCCACAGCTTCTCTACAGAGAGACGAAGCCATTCATATAAATGTAATCTTACTGAGCTACTTTGTCTATATCTGATTTAGAACAAGCAGAAATCTGTGAGAAATATAATGACCCAAAGACAAAAGAACTGACAAAAGCTGTTATGTAGGAGCAATAGTCTTGTGGGCAGCACGGTGTCATTTGCCATAGCTGTCTCGAGGCTCAGCTCGAGGTTCAGGCTTATTCGTCCATTAAGTCATACAGTCAACGTTGACTAGTCGACTCTCATCACATAAATGTTGATTTTAAAAAATCTGAACTCTATTACAAAGACGTTCTCTGAGTGGTTTTTAGAGTTGTTATGGTTGCTTAAGAATTTCTAAGGATGGAAGTCATAAGGAATTTAATTCTGATTCCCTTGAACAATTCTGATTCCTTAATGATTCTTTTAGTACTTATATAGAATAAATATCTGGAAATAAGAAATGCAATTACATTGCAAAATGATCATTTTAGTAATAATAAATACATTTAAACAATTCTTGCAAAAGGTGTTACACAAACATTTTAATGACTTAATGATCTTTTTATGTGGCACAAATGCAATATAATAATTTGTGTTCACTATACTATAATAAACAATAATCAACCACACAAACATATCTATTTATTTAAAGACTTTATTTATTGTTATAAAATACTACTGACAAGACTCAAAACGCATATCATATAAAGAAGCAGTCAGTAGCGCTGTATGTTTTCTCATAAGAGTTGTTTGGTTTGGGAGTCGGAAAACATTGGTTGTTCTGTAAATTTTTGATTCATTAAAAAGAACGATTTTTTGGGAAATTCTTCTGGGAATGGGACTACAGTGGTTATACTGTATATTTCTGATTCACTTAAAAAGAACCAGCTCTGAGCCATTTGTCTGAGACTCATTACAGTGAGAATTCCCACAAATGTTGTTCCAACTAATCAAACACTGTTGCCCGTACAAAGAATTTCATATTGAACAATACTGCTAAAATGTTAAGGTTTGTGAGCTCCCAGGATGCATTGCAGCATGAATATGCAGTTACTGTTATAGGATTACTGACTTTATTTATACTTTTGTTGTAGTTTTGTAATTGTTAGTGACTGTCACAGTTCTTGTGGTTTGTGTGTCCAGTGTTGAGGTCTATATCCTGTATCCTGGATATCTTTGCTTTATAGAATGAGTTCTTCTTCACAAACAAAGATAGCATAGTTCACTTAACCTATTAATTGTGCTATATTGTGTTACCAACTGAAAATTTGCTGAACAAGAAATTTGCCAAATTTATTGGCTGAACAAGCATTTAATGAACGATCAAATTCAAATGGACAAACAAAGTAGTGTTACTTAGGACAATTAATAAGACAAAAAAAATGTCACTTTAGTCGATTCATTGGTATTTAACAAAGTTGACTGTCTTTTGCTGCAAAACCAGCTAAGTCCATGTGTGCTTTTTTTGCAGAAACCTCTCTTTGGACAACAAAACAGCACTGTATAGTTGCACTGTATACTTTTGATTCATTGAGCATCGTCTGTTTCGTGTAAATTGAGATCATGATATAAAAAACATTGTATTTATGTGCTACGCACCACTGGGGTAGATCAGTATCTCCACAGGACAGTCGTACGTGTACTTGTCGGCCAGTGTGACCACAATACTGGTGGCAGAGCGAGCCAAAGGGTCAGCATCCGCCCGGATGGCATGCGAGGGGCTCTCCACACCTGCACAGAGAAACTTCTAAAGCATCTAAAATAAGCAGGAGCAACAGATGTTAGACCACATGCGAGGACTAAACCGTTCCGCAATTCCAGCAGGAAGATGCATACTGCAAAACAACTAGTATGAAATAAAGTAGTACAGATAGGCCACCAACACATTAAACGTCATTTGGGCTTGAGTCCCAGCTGAAATGACAAGCATATGCTGCACTTTACATCTATGAATTCGGTAGGCGCTTTAATCCAATGAAACTGGATGTGTAATTATGAAATACATGTTATCAGTATGAAAACTCAGCCAACTATCCACACATCAAACATCATTTGGGCTAGAAAACTGGCAGCATTTGTTTTATAATTATGCATTTATACGGAAGCTTATTTTGGCCACAGTATAAAAAAAATAAAAAAAGTAATTGAGTTTTTATCTCACAATTTGAACTTTTTTCTCACAATGGTGAGAAGTTATAAACTTGCAACTGCATGTTTGCATTTTGCAATTGTTTTATTTTTTCTTTCCGCCACAGAATAAAAAAAATAAAAAAAGGTACTTGCAACATTGTATCGCACAATTCTTACCTTTTTATTTTTTACTCACAATTGCGAGTTTACCTCTCACAATTCTGACTTTTCTTTTTAAGTATCGTGAGAAAAAAAGTCTAAATTGTTAGATATAATCTCCGAATTTAAAAAAAATTGAGAATTATGAAATTAAAAGTTGCAATTACCTTTTTTATGCTTTTATTCCATGGCAGAAATAAGCTTCCACATAAATGTTAAATACAGATGCATCTCAATAAATTAGAATGTCGTGGAAAAGTTAATTTATTTCAGTAATTCAACTCAAATTGTGAAACGTGTGTATTAAATAAATTCAGTGCACACAGACTGAAGTAGTTTAAGTCTTTGGTTCTTTGTGATGATTTTAGCTCACATTTAACAAAAACCCACCAATTCACTCTCTCAACAAATTAGAATACTTCATAAGACCAATAAAAAAACATTTTTAGTGAATTGTTGGCCTTCTGGAAAGTATGTTCATTTACTGTATATGTACTCAATACTTGGTAGGGGCTCCATTTGCACCTGTATATGCTGAGAAACTTGTGAGAAATTTAGATGTTATGAATTATTTATATATATATATATTTTTTTTTTATTATTTTTTTTTTTTTTAATATATATATATATATATTTATTTATATATTTTGATGTTATGAGAAATGTTAGAATTTTATTTCCATAGAAGAAAAAAGCTTCCATACATTTGCCAGGCAAGTGAATCCAAATAAATTTGCAATCCATTTGAGATTTTTACATGCATTCATATTTATTTGTGTACTCTGGACATCAAACCCATGATCAGGGGTATCATGGGAAATGTTTAATTCAAGACTCATGCATTAGGGTAGAGGAACTGACCTGCGAGTAAATACGGTCCTCTGATCTCAAGATGGAAGTTGAACTCATAGTCAATGGAGTTGATGGCCTCTTCCTCCAACAGAGCAGCCAAACACACACCTGAGGCCGTCTGCTCGTGTGCTCCCTGTGCACAATGGTGCTGATCCCTCCTGAGACAAATCAGCAGGGACACATTTCAGGGACACAAGTCCTGAGGTGTTAATGTGACTATAACAGTAATGATTTAAAGCAAAATTCTGGCATCATTTACTCATTCTGTTCCAAAGCTGTACAAAACGTTCTTTATGTATAACATAAAATTTTGAGGAGCATCTATATTTTGAAGAGATTGAGTAATATTGATTTTGAGTTGTTTTGCTCTGTTGAACAGCAGACCTCTCAACTAGATTTGAATGATTTGCCACACATCATTTTCTTACGCAGTGAAAAATACATCCCGGACCAAAGAGGACACCGACAACGCGTTGACAGACAAGACAGAGCAGGTTACTTTTGATGTTAAACAGTGTCATATTTAGTATATCGTAATTTTTTTAAGAAGTTTAAACAATAAATAGTGTCTCTTTAATGTGTCGTGACAGATCGCTGTAGCTCCTTCAAGATCATCTCTTCATACTAGTTCATTTATAGCATCAAATAAACATGAATGAACATCAGAAGGAATGTTGTTTCAAACGCGGAAAGACGTGAGTACACACAATTTTTCAAGTTCAAGTTTACCAACGTTAATCTACTAACTCCCCTGACTGCTTTGTCGGACAAAATGGCGGATTAAGGGTTATGATTGGTCAGATCGCCTGTCAATCAAACTGGAGTTGGAGTTTAGAAAAGAAACCAGAAAGTTTGAGGACAGGGTTGGCATTCAAATACTATAATTATCAAAAAATTAAACAAAAAAGAATCACGAACCTCCTAGCAGTGCTGGGCGAAAATGCCTGCTCCTCTTTAACAGAACGTTGGACTCTTGGAGAGCAGACAGGTGGTGAAGTTACCCGAATTCCACCGTTTGGGAGTGTGCTGAGCTCAGAGGATGTGCTGACCAGTATATTAATGGTCTCCAGAGGGGGAATGACCCCTAGACTGACCACCAGCACCGTTCTCTCCTGATCCTCATCCAAAACGATATGTCCTGCAGCGAGATGATTCATCAGTAAAGCCTCAGAAATGTACAGTCAACATCAATGAAAGAGCTTAATACGATTTTGCGTGTTAACAGGATTCAACAGACACCGTGACAGGCCTTCCGTTTAAGCTCTGAATCGGGGATTAGTTACGTAGGATCTTTGATAAATGAGCGTGCAATCTTACCACCTCCACTCTGCGGAGTTCCATTGGCATTGCAGCACTCAAAGTAACAGTCTTCGATTTTTGTTTTGTCTTTGACCTGCACGGTTATTATCTGGCTGCCAATCATCGCTTCGAACCCGACCACCACGCTGCACTCGTCCAAAGGGTATATAAAGATTCCTGCATGAATCACAGGAAGAGGATTAGAAAAAGTGATTCAGGAGAAAGCATTGTTTATTACACAATAGCGAAAGGCGATCTTTCCACAAAGCTAATTTTGCACTTGACAGAAATTAAATCCTTCGTTTTAGTGCTTTCAGCATTGACTAATGCAAAATCCAATCTGTTGGAGTCAATACGACACTGGAGACCGCAGAGCAGCAATGTGCCGGTGACATTTCTAGACTTCGCACAAATAGCTGATGAGGTTGAGAGGGAAAGACAAGTGTTTCTATTCACATACTGAGAAAGAATTACTATGATTATAAAGAGTTTGATGCATTTCATCCCAAATTGCTTTTAAAGGATAAGAATAACAAAGTAATTCTTGAAACTTATCAGTGATTTTCATCATAAGCTGAAGTGGATAAAGCGAAGTGCTTTTGGACAAAAAACAAAAATCAATATTTTATGACATATCTATAATAAAATACACTTTAAAAAGTAATTCGGTAGACCTGTTACCACAACATAAATAAATGCAAAAATTCCTATATATCTTTGTGTAATTTAAACTCAAATTTCATTCAGCCTTAATTGTTTTGTTTTTTTAATAAAGTTGTAGTAACTTAACAAATTCGTCTTGATAACTTCAGAAATTAAGCAGTGGATTTGTAGTTCCCAACATGCTTTGCATAAGGAAAATAAATGTTGAAATTACATATTATTTTATTAGTTGTTGTTTTTTGTGAAAGAAAAGACCTGTTACTTAATGCCATTATGTTTGACATTTAAAGTTTCTTAAAGCATTTTAAGTTATATTATAAGTTATATTAAGCATGTAATATGATAACTGTAGATTTGAACTGAAATAAATAAAATTAATTCCAAGGATCCAAGGCTACAACTCAACTTTTTTGTGTAATCAACCTAAAAAGTTGTGTTTATGCCACAAATTATTAAGTTCCTCTAACTTAATGTAGCTTGTTGGTTGAACATAATTTCATAACTCAGTTAATTTGTTTTGTTGAGCCACCACATAATTGTTTGGAGTGTACAGTATAGGGCATGATGATGTACCATCTTTTGAGATATTTACATTTAATCTCGTCATTGATAATGGATCCACTGGGGCATTGTGTGAAGAGTTACATGGCAAAGTTTAATACTAAAGTTCTGGTTCAAATCCCTTAAGTACGAGCAATCACTCTAAAAAAAAATATTTAGCCTTAAATTTAGGATTTATGTAATTGATTCATGTAATTATGTATCAATTTACATAATTATGTATCAATTATGTATCATTATTAAAATTAATGCCATAGAAAGAGCCACTAATGATGGATATAATTTCAGAAAAATCAGAAGTAGTAATGCAAACAAATTAGACAGCATACTCACCCTCGACAGGGTGATCTTCAATGTTTTCATAGGTCAAGGAGGCTGTCATCGCCAGGGTGTAACCCCTGACACAGGAAGTGATATCTGAGACACTGAGAGGCAGAGCGCTCCGTTTGCTCTTGTTGATCAGGCCTGGCATGATGGTGGTTCTGTACAGTACAGCTTCTCACATGCAGAGAAGGGGGTGATGGGTGATTTTTTCCTAAAAAGGCTAGATAAGATTGAAACCATGAAACCATGTTTTACAATACATCTTGCAGAATGAATGAACGAACAAATTAATCAACAAATTAATCAACCAACCAATCAATCAATCAATCAATCAATCAATCAATTCCTCCTTCCCTCCTTGGGGCCAATGTATATTTATTTATGCATTTAGATAAAATATCCATAAAACAAGATAAATTTACTTAAAAAGCAAAACTGCTGGACCTAAACAATAATAATTATTATTTTTACTGCACTGTGTTTTCTTGTTTTAAGCATAAATATAATACAATTTTGAGAGGTTTAAGTTAAAAATGATAATAAAATGAATAAACTTAATTCAAAACATATTCTCTGAAAAAGGAAAAATACTGATTAAGAACATTGTATCCACAGATGTAGTTCACCATATTAAATTCGACTAACATTTGATCTCCAAAAAATAAACTTTGAACAGTACGTGTTCAAAAGTGTGTTTGAGCAAATCTTTTAATAAATGCCACATGGCTTGATATATTGTATCTAATGCAGTGACATACATACATAGAGCTGCACGATTCCGGATAAAATGAGAATCACGAATTTTTGGTTTCAAATTGAGATCACGATTCTCCCACAATTCTGAATTTACAACCAAACAAAATAGCATGTAATTTACTAGAGGTTCTGACAAAATACAAATTGCTGGATTCTAATTGCTGGAAAATGGTTTGAATGAATTCACTGACTCATTAATAAATACTTGTTTCATTCCTGGATGAATCAGTGTTTTTGAACGAATCTTTTGAGTGAATGATTCAATGACATAAATTTAACAGTCACTTGTCGCCACCTGGTGGAATCAAACATAATTGATACAACCATTATTTGACACCCCAAGTTTGTTTCAAAAAGTAGTTTGCTCTATTTTGATCACTATCGTAGACATCAGTGTTTATATACGAACTTAAAACTTATATCTCAGTACTTCTGTAATAATTTGATATTTGTAACACAGAATTAACTGTTCTCTCTGGCTCTGACAGCACGAACACATAAGTACCGGTCAGGGCTGGGTAGGTTACTTTTAAAATGTATTTCACTACAGATTACAAAATACATGCTTTAAAAAGTAATTTGTAACGTATTTCGTTACATTACTCAAGTTTAGTAACTTAATCTAAATACTTTAGAATACTTTGGAATACTAATAAGTGTGGAACAAACACAAAAAAGGTAGTTTTTATCTCACAATTCTGACTTTTCCCCTCAGAATTGTGTGATATAAAGTTGCAATTGCGAGTTATAAAGTCAGAATTATGAGATATAAACTCGCAATATTGAGAAAAGTTAAAATTATGATAAACTCACAATATTGAGAAAAGTCCGAATTATGAGATATAAACTCAAATACTAAATTCACAATTGCAAGAAAAAAAGTCAGTATTGCAAGTTTATATCTCCCAATTCTGAGAAAAAGAAGTCAGAATTGTTAAATGCAAACTCACAATTGTGAGGGGGAAAAAACAAATTGTGAGAAAAAGAGGCAGTGACCTTTTTTACAATTATAAAATGAACAGTCGAAAACATGAAACTCAACTCCGCTTTTTCAGACTGTCAGAGTCAGAGAATCACCAATTGCTGTTTAAATGACATTAAAACTCAAAATAATCACTTTGGTAATTTAAAACATTTTTCAGATGTAACTGTAATCTGATTACCACCCATTTAAAATGTAACTGTAATGAAATACAGTTACTCAAATTTTGTATTTTAAATACGTAACTAAGTTACATGTATTTCGTTACTCCCCAACCCTGGTACCGGTATGATTTTGTCAAAGGTTTAAAAGACGCAGAATCGTTGTCATTAATAAAGATCACGTGGGTGCTCGAATAGAGATCGTAATCTTTTTACGATCAATTGTGCAGCTCTATTCATATATTTTATGTGTGGCTTAAGTGTCCAGTATTTCTGTGGCCATTGTAAAAAAAAACAAGTCATTCATATTCACAGACGTCACACATCATAACTCATCATTGCCCTCATGCCTGTCGCATTAATGAAGATAAGAGGACAACAGCATTATCCGTATCTCTCTGGATGCCTCTCTGGTGTCTAAATGAAGACCTCTGACAGGTCCACCCCACCCCCCGTCCCACGGGTGGATTTGTTGCACACAAAGCTCAGGTCTGGCACAGCACCATCAAAGGGAACAGAAGCCTCTGGCACATCAAAAAGCCACTGGCACTGTTACAGATGCAGTGCTGATGTCATGACTCGTCAGTTTTTACTTGAGGTCAGCGGAGAAAACTTCAGACTATAGGAATACAAAACCAGAAGAGTTATAAAATACAGATCAGCGTCTGTGTCTCAGTTATATTAATGATTGTTCCAGAAAAAGCGATTAACATGATGTAAAACTCAAATTAGCTGATTTTCGGTGCACGAATGAGATTTAACTTTTCAATTGATTCTCCCAGACAGTAATGAAATTGAAATGCAAAGCTAATGCGTCACAGATTTTTCTCTTTGGAAAAGGACACCAGTGTTCTCAATCTAGTTTCAGAAGAGATCTGAATAATGTCTCAAACTTGGTTCGGATTTGCTAAAATACAAAGTCTGTAATCGTAAGGTCTCAATATGAACTCAAACTTTCTTACAAATGATCTGAGCTGTTATCGGCATTCATTTTATATCTCTATACTCATGTCAGCAATTGTCAAAATTTTATTGCTTGGAGATTTCAGTTTTCACAAATGAGATCTCTTATATACACTACAGTACATATATAAATATCTCAATTATTTCTCCTAATTAGCAATGAGAATAAAAGACTTTTGTTAAACATGCTTCTTGGATTTTTCTGAAGACCACTAAAATAGCTCATAATTTGCTCAGGTTTACAAAAAAAAAACATTTTCGTAAATCTTTCCACAACCGAGTTACCTGAGTTATATGGTCGAGTAATGGACAATATTTGGCCATTTTAAGATTATGATATTATAGTCTAATGTAAAAACATTTGGCATACATAAGTATTTTTTAACATTATTTAATATTAATTTGCCATCTCTTCTATATAAAAATTATTTGTTGGCCACGGTATGATGTTTGTTCTGAGTCTGAGTTGAACTTTGAGTTGGTTTTTCATTGTTTCCTGTTCTGTTTCCTTTGTTGCTATGGTTATTCAATGTTTTATTAAAGAGTTAATTCACCCAAAAATGAAAATTGTGTCATTAATTCCTCACCCTCATGTCGTTCCACACCTTTAAGACCTTCGTTCATCTTCAAAACACAAATGAAGATATTTTTGATGAAATCCGATGGCTCAGTGAGTCTCTATTGACAGCAAGACAATTAACACTTTCAATGATCAGAAAGATACTAAAACAGTTCATGTGAGTACAGTGGTTCAACCTTAATATTATAAAGCGACGAGAATGCTTTTTGTACACCAAAAAAAAACAAAATACCGACTTTTCAACAATATCTAGTGATGGGCGATTTCAAAACACTGCTTCGAATCTTAACGAATCTTTTGTTTCGAATCAGTGGTTCGGAGCACCAAAGTCACGTGATTTCAGTAAATGAGGCTTCGTTACGTCATAAGTGTTTCACAATTTCAATACTTCATGTGACTTTGGCAGTTTGATACGCACTCCGAACCACTGATTTAAATCAAAAGGTTCGTGAAGCTTTGAAGCAGTGTTTTGAAACCGGCCATCACTAGATATTGTTGAAAAGCTGTTATTTTGGGTTTTTTTGGTCTTTCTGGGCATCTGAAAGTGTTAATTGTCTTGCTGTCAATAGAGGACGAGAAATAAATGACAGAATTTTCATTTTTGGGTGAACTAACACTGACCTGTTTCTTGTTTCCTCCCTTTTTTTCATAGATATATTGTACATATCTCGTCCATATATAGTGGTTGTTCTGTGTGCTGTGTTTTGAGAGTGTTATTTTGATTTGTGGTCATTAAACTCAACTGTTGCGATTATATCCAGCATTTATTTCATCCTTGCGGCAACCATTTGTGACAGCAATTGCATCAGGCATTGAAAAGCCCACGAAATCATCTATTAACGCTATCCACATTAATGTTATAGACCAACTGAATATCAACATTTGTGTCTCTGTTTATTTCCAGTAATGAATTACAGGAGAAACATCTGTGATAAAGCTTATATTCAAAGCAGATGTCATCAAACGGAATTATGAGAAAATAATAATGATGAGGTTTGCCAAACTCTCTACCTATCTTCTATATCTTAGACAAATGCAAACGGGAAATTTGTTAAATCTGAGCTCTGAGCGAACAACATCTGAACAAGTGAAATGCAGTATGATTTAGCTTATTGAGCCCTCTCCTGGTTTATCATCTTTGTCTTTATTTCTATTTATGTAAATATTGTGTATATATTTTCTCATCTGTTATGTCTTTATCTTTATTATGCTTATCACTTCTTTTCTTGATTTTGTTTGTAAAATAAAACACGTTTTGGCCAATTTGTGTCACGTTGTCACTTGCTTCCATCACCACCGCTCAACCATAATCTTATGTTGTTCCTTCTGACCCTAGACTAAAACTTGGAAGTCGTAACATTTAATGAGGGCTCGTCCGGGATAATCCTCTAATTTCCATCTAACTAAACAATGTTGCTCCTTCTGACCCTAGACTAAAACTTGGAAGTCGTAACATTTAATGGGGGCTCGTCCGGGATAATCCTCTAATTTCCATCTAACTAAACAATGTTGCTCCTTCTGACCCTAGACTAAAACTTGAAAGTCGTAACATTTAATGGGGGCTCGTACGGGATAATCCTCTAATTTCCATCTAACTTCCACAGAGGGTCAGTGCTCTGAAAATTTGACTTGTTTTTCGGCCAGTTTCCAGATTTATGAGGACACAAATTCTTTCTGAGAGGACACAAATGTTTGAGGTGAAACAGCTTCTCGATATTACAGAAAAGAAACAGACGCTTTCATCGAGGTGTCCACATGGCCATAACTCAGAGACAGAGGAACGCCACCCCCTCTCTAATGGATTAGGGTTTGGCACAGTGCCGCGTGACAAGATGAGAGCGGACAGATCGGTGCAATAGATTTCCCCCTCGCCCCTGACTGCCATCACACACAGGAAACCGGTCAAACACTGCCATCATGTGTCCTGAGAGGACCGGGCATTTCTGCACAAAGCAAAGGTGTCAATATCATCTTTAGACATGATACAACAGATAATGAAATCATGCGTGAACACTCTTAAAAACATTGGCATCTATGCTTCCATGAAGAATCCATGGAAACTCTCCACTGCACAAAAGGTGCTGTATTGCTGAAAATAAAAATTAGATTATTGAAATGGTCTTCACACTAAGAAAAAATGCTTTGTTTTTAAGAGTAAACCAATGATATTAAAACCTCAAAAATAATCGTTTAAGCTTTTTAAAATACCCCAGCAGACCGGAAAGACCAGGTAAAGGTCAAAATCAATTTAATCCTCAATGATGAGATTGGTTTTGCTTAAAAATGCATGAAAATTACATATTCCATTCAAGGGGATCCAAATGAGGAGAACCCAAAGTGACAGACAATGATCAACCCCCGCCTCCCATCCATCCTCTCCCCAGAGCAACGGAGTGTGAATCACTCCCAACGAAAGAGCCAAATCCCCCACTGCACGCACTCCACGGCTGCCACCACACACACCGCGTGAGACGCGGCACAGAAACAACCACCTGTTGATCCTGCATCTCCATCAACCGACTCCAGATGCATCACTTTGCAAGCTTGTGAAATCTCTTTTAGAGGCTTTCCAAACACTTCCCAAATTCACCTTGAACCTAAAACAAAATGCCTCTGACTTAACCGCAAGATTTCAGCCAAATCGAACCCTTTGAGTTCAGTTCCTCATGCACTTTTTGCAAAGCAGGACTCTTACCTCACATCTGCAGCGGTCGCAATTCTCTCTCTGCATTAGTGATGTCCAAAATAATGGGCTGCAACTCCGAAAAGCTCTCTACCTCTTGGAGGTGAACGCAACAACTGAGCAGAACGAAGATGGGAGGGAGGCAGAGAGACCGACAGATATAGAAGCAGCTGAAGGAACGTTAATGCAGTCAATCAGCACAGCAACATGTGGTTATGAAGCTCAGAGGAGCTGTGGCAGAAACACGGGAGCGGGAAGCGAGAGCTTGTCCTGTGCAACAGATTATCAGGAACCCCACCACCCCCCGCCAACGCTCAATTCTCCCCTCAGCATCTGTACCACCCACCTACCCGCACCCCCACCTCTCCGTCTCGCCGTAATCAGTGACGAGAGCCCATTCATGTATCCTATTTGATAGCCAGGGGTACCACGGGCTGAAATGCAACACCATGGATGAGGGGAAGTGAGGGGAGGGCGAGAGATCATAGATCATAGATTCAGCCTGCAGACTGACAGTTTTGGTTGCGTTTCCTTTTCTGTCTCTGACCGTCCTTCCATCATTCATGTTTTCCCTTCACTAAGCTCATCTAGATTTCAATATGCTTTTTTCTGAATGCATTTCATGGCCGTGGCGTGTGTGATTAATCTGCTTTTACAGAGGATGTAACCATGACAATCAATATGGAGCCTCTTTTCTTTTTTTTTCAAATGACAACAGGTTGTTTGGAGAGAGTGTGTGTTTAGTGATGTGTGGCTTAAATCTCAGCTTCTGTCTCTCAATTAAATTAACATGTGCTATTTACTGTCTCTCTTGCTCGCTCTCTGAATGTCGCTTATCTCATCTTTACCGAGGGCTGCAGCGGTCGTTGATTATTTCATCTGCAATGAAGAAGAAAATATGTCAAATCCAACAGCAAAAAATACAGTGACATGGTACATGTGTCAACGCTGTGGATGTAAGTCATACATATCAGCTACATGATAATCTTTTTAAATAATAAAGACTCTTTGAACACATGCATGCAATTCTCAATTATGATGAAAGCAGGTACAAATAACAAAACCATATTGGCTTTGATGCAAAAATGCATTTGAGACAGAGACAAGATTGCATGACCTCAAGAACCTTAATTAACTAATAAATCATTTCTAACACTGAGGTATCATATGTGAGCATCATGATGAATGCTGAAAATATACAAGATTTCTACCTGATAACATGGATGAATCTTGTTATATTCCTCATTTGTAAGTTTCTTTGGATAAAAGCATCCGCTAAATTAATAAATGTAAAGTGCATCGCACCTTAATCGTACAAATTTTGATAGCTTTGATAGTATCTGTATACTGCTTTAATTAGGTCAGAAGATTTTAAGTGTTTTAATGGAAATCACTTTACCATTAAGCTTACACAGTAACCATAATTGAACCGTGGCATTTCTAATAAGACCATAGTAACCACTGACAACCTCCTTATTACCATGGTTACATTAACTATGACTTCCTATATGATGATAACAAAGGTATTAGTCAAGAAATGTGAAGCAAAAACACATTGTTTTACAGAGTGTGCTTCTATTTCCTCCAAAAATCCACAGTTACTACAGGTGTTACAGTGTTATAATAGGGATTTTACGTCATTTTAATGTAAAAGTTATATTATATTCAGGGAAGATTGGGCAAGTTTTAATTTTTTCTTTTTTAGAAAATCAATTTCTGTAATAATTTCCATATGAATATACTGGAATTTTAATTTGGCAGACAGAATTCACAAAAAAAGAAAAACAATTTTGATTTTAACAATATGTTAAAACATTACAAATACAAATTTTATATATGTATGTGTGTGTGTGTGTGTGTGGGTATTCCATACGTTATGGGGACCAAATGTCCCCACAGGTATAGTAATACTAGTACATTTTTATCTTGCGGGGACATTTTTTTGGTCCCCATGAGGAAACAAGCTTATAAATCATACAGAATGATCTTTTTTGAAAATCTAAAATAGCAGAACGTTTTCTGTGATGGGTAGGTTTAGGAGTAGGGGGACAGAATATACAGTTTGTACAGTATAAAAACCATTACGCCTATGGAATGTCCCCATAAAAAATGAAAACACAACTTATGTGTATGTGTGTGTGTGTGTGTCTGTCAATATTAAATATTTATTAATATATTTATTGTGTGTACGCTTTGGAGGACCAAACATAATGCACTGCACACAAAAATAAATTCATAATTTAAATAAATAAATAAATAAAAATATGAGAAAATGTGGTTGGACTTGCATAGGCCTCTGTGACGCCAAACAGTCAGTGGAAAATGACATTTGTCGTGATATTTGTCCTCTCAAACTGCTTTTTAGAAAAATAATTTCACTTATTTTAATATTCAAAACGTGTTTAGACTACAACACAGATACTTACACAATAGTAAAATAGTAAACTGGAACTGGGTGTCATTTGCTGACTTCCGGCCGGACAGCGTTCACTGGGCGCGCTGTCAGTTTGCGCGTTCTCGCGAAGCTGAGTCGAGTGAAGCGGACATCATCCCATCTGAAGACTAATCTAAAAACTGTATAATAGTTCATATATCTGCGACAGAATCCATGTCAACCGATTCCTGGGCTCTAGCTGTGGACGAACAAGAGTCTACAGCCAAGCCTGTGAGTGAAAATGTGATATTAATTGTGTGGTTAACTTGTATTGGATTAGCGCACTAGCAGCGGTTGGCTGCGTCTCAAATCGACGTCACCTGTCTAACTAGACGGCATTTCTGAACGTCCAACACGGTTTTGACCATCAAAATGCTTTCTAACTAGGTTTTGAGACACGGTTTGTATGTGATTTTAAATCTATATCAGTTTTAGTGACTACAATTTAACTTTTAACCACTTAACTATGAAGTTAAACTACATAACTGTCATCTAACGGTCGTGTGATAAAATAAGCTTAAAAGCTATTGAGTGGCTAGCTAGCCCTAAACTAGCTTCAAATACATCTACTTGTTTTAAATCGATGTTTAATCAATATAAGACGTTATTTTTGGCAAATGATTCATTTGTGAATGTTTGTTATTGGATATTGGCAGGGCTTTTATATTTTCTAAAACTATAAATTCTTTTTTTGAAGAAGAAGAACTTAAAGATAATGGAAGCTGGAAACGTATCTTCACATCAGACCAGTGTTGGTATGTATTACATTATTATATTGAATTAAACAATAGTTCATCCGGAAATTAATATTTATGTAGTTCCAAACCTGTTTGACTTCTGAAGAGCTTCAGTTACATGGACCTACAGTTTCATAAAATAGAAACTGGAGCATTCAAACCTCAAAAAGGATGCAAAAACTCTATGAAGTGTCATAAAAGTGCACAATATTAATAAAAGCACACATAAATGCATAATACTGTACGGTAAATGTCCTTTGTGCGTTATTTTGATTGGATCAGAATTTTGATTCAATTGAAAAATCTCTCAACATTTCCCTTTTTTAATTCCTCTAAGTAACAAAGACATACAGGTTTGGAAGGATTTTTTTGTGTGTGAACTATGAAAGATGTTTAAAATAATTGCATTAAATGGTTTCTTTGCATTTTCCTATGTGCCATTTATTTTTCCCTCTTGTAGATGATGGTGACAAATCTGATGAAGAGGAAAAAGGTTCATTTTTAAGCTGTTACAGTCAACATAAAATCAAAATTTAATTTAAATTTATTTGCTACATACACATTTAGTGCTATTGTGAATGATTTGGACTTTTAAAAAGAGTGTGGTTGCATTTTAAGGTATTTATTCAAATGACACCCAAACTTTATGGATTGACAGTGAAAAAAAATGTCAGAGTAAGCTTGCTCCTTTCCTAATCTATTATTTTAGAGGACAAAGCCACACAGTCTCTCCTTAATAAGCTGATCAGAAGCAACGTGGTCAACAACACAAACCAAGTGGAGGTTCTTCAGAGAGACCCAAACTCACCACTGTATTCAGTCAAGACCTTCGAGGAGCTGAGACTGTGAGTGCTTCATGAGTGTTAAAGCAATGAGGGAAAAAATGAATTTACACTACTGTTTCAGGTCTTCTTTTTTAAATAAGGATATATTAAATTGATCAAAAGTAAAAGAAAAGACTTTTACTTTGAAACAAAAAATGTATGAGCAGCACAGCTTTCTTTCAACATTTATAATAAGAAGAAATGTTTCTCAAGCAACAAATCATCATAGAATTATTTCTGAAGGATCATGTGACAGTTTTTAAATTGTAATATTTCACAATATTAATGTTTTTTTTTTTGTTTTTTTACTGTATTTTGATCAAATAAATGCAGCCTTGGTGAACATTGTAGCCAAATCCCAAACTTGTGAATGGCAGCATTCATAACAATTATTGCTAGATGCGCTTTGAATATTTAAAGAAAAAATTAATTAAAAAAAATAAATATTATGAATATAGACCATGCACTATATATGGAAGCTTTCACACCTCTCAGGTGGCTCACAAATGTCAATTTAGTTTGTTTTAATTTGTGTAACTCAGGAAGCCTCAGTTGCTCAAAGGCGTTTATGAAATGGGCTTCAACAGACCTTCTAAAATCCAAGAGAATGCCCTTCCCATGATGCTCGCCGAACCGTAAGTCCACATATTTTGTAAATTTGATTTTAGTTGAATACATTTGACTTATTTAGGGTTTGGAGTGAAAAGTGAATTGCTCTTTGGCCTGCTTGGCTCCAAACACTCACAACATAAAATTTGCTATGTGAAATCTCTGAGAGTATGAGTGTGAAGTTTCATATAACACTCATGAACAGACTGTTTCCTTCACTCTCAGACCTCAGAATCTGATCGCTCAGTCTCAGTCTGGCACTGGTAAAACAGCCGCCTTCGTGCTGGCCATGCTCAGTCATGTGGACCCAGGCTTAAAATGGCCTCAGGTGAGTTTGAAAACTGAGATTCACTCGAATGTTCCCTTTCATTCTGACTTAAAGGGATAGTTCACCCTAAAATGACAATTCTGTCATCATTTACTCACCATCATGTTGTTCCAAACGCATAAGACGTTCGTTCATCTTCAGAACACAAATGAGGATCTTTCTGTCCCTCCATAGACAACTATGCATCTACCACTCTGACGCTTCAAAAAGTTCTTAAAGAGATCGTAAAACGAATCCATATGAATTGAGCGGTTTAGTCCCTATTTTCTGAAGAGACTCGATCGCTTTATATGATGAACAGATTGAATTTAGGCTTTTATTCACATATAAACATCCATAAACTCACACATCAGTTGCTGGAGTCGTGCAAGAACCAATGAGGTTCATTCTCGTGTTACGCGGTTTGGGTTGAGCTTCTGTTTATGATCAATGTTTATGGGTGAATAAAAAGCTAAATTCAATCTGTTCATCATATAAAGCAATCGAGTCTCTTCAGAAAATTTGGACAAAACCGCTAAATTCATATTGATAAATTTTACAATCTCTTTATGAACTTTTTGAAGCGTCAGAGTGGTGGTTGTGTAGAGTCATTGGAGGGACAGAAATCTCTCAGATGTCATCAAAAAGATCTTCATTTGTGTTCCTAAGATGAACGAAAGTCTTACGGGTTTGGAACGACATGAGGGTGAGTAAATGATGACAGAATTTTCATTTTTGGATGAAATAACTCTTTAAGGCAAGACACTACAGACAAAAACATTGTTTCTTCAGGCACTGGTCAATTTAGAAATTTTAGGCCATTTTGCGTCCATAACTTGTCTTCTTTCAGACTATTGGAAAGAAAACATCCGAAAAACACTTAAGTGTTTATCTTATGACATGTTGTCTGCATCTGTAGATTTCAAATACAAATACATATTTTTGAAGGCTGTTTTTTCATGTACTGAGACAGACATCTCCACTTTAGTAGCACCAAACGTTCCAGTTTTATTGCTATCAATTTTCTGAAGGTTTGTACAGAGGGGTTTGTTCATATATAATCTGCTTGATTTTATGTTGCATTTTATTCCTAAAAAAATATGGTAAATGTTTTTTCATGGTACACATAAGGAAACTGAATCTGCAAAATATCTTCTTGCACGAACTCATAAAAGTCATAAGGGCGAGTTTTCATTTCAGCATGAACTATAACTTAAATGTCTTTCTTCCAGTGTCTGTGCATTTCTCCCACATACGAGCTCGCTCTGCAGACGGGTAAAGTCATTGCGCAAATGGGCAAGTTTTATCCTGAAGTTAAACTGGCATATGCTGTTCGAGGACATAAAAGTAAGTGTCTTAAATGAAGCCTTAGAAACTTGTGTAAACCAGAACTTAATGCACAATGGCTGTTGTGCCCTCTTTCAGTGGAGCGTGGCGTTAAGATCAAGGAGCAGATCGTCATCGGCACACCTGGGACAGTTCTGGACTGGTGCAATAAGCTTAAGCTCATCGACCCAAAAAAGATCAAAGTGTTTGTTCTGGATGAGGCTGATGTCATGATCGCCACACAGGGACACCAGGACCAGAGCATCCGCATTCACAGGTGAACTTTCCCTAGTATGTGGAGAACTGGCTTTTAAACCTTGCTGGCAAATGCACAAAGACAGATTGCTGATTATATGATCTATAATGATTTTTATCTTTAATGAATACTTTTTTGTGTTTCTGGATCATACTGGAACATATTGTGCCTTTAAAATTCTGTTAATATTTGAGAATTTCTTTTTAACCAACATGAAGGATTTTATTGTCATGTAACATAAAAATGACAAAACTGGAATTGATATTATGACTGCAAGTTCACATGTAGACCCTCATGACCCTAATGACTGTGTGTCACGTTCCAAAATTATGTATCTTAAAAAAATCCCATCATTTGACCTTTTTTAACATTTAAAGTTGTTGGGTCAAATATGATATTTGTAAAATAAATTATTTTAAAGCATTAGTTCACCCAAAAATTAAACCAACTTAAATTAACCTTTTAACAATGAAGTGAATCCATGTACACTTGGTGCAAGGAAAATATTTTCTTCCTTACACAACTTGACATTTTTTATCATGTAATTAAATTAGTTATTAAATATGAGGTTTTGTTTTTTTAAAAATGAACACAAAGATTACATTTCTTCACATCCTTATTTCCCACAAATCCTTTTGCATATTTTGCACAAAAATACCAACACATTTTTGGTTTAAGACATTTAAAACTAACTTAAAATGCAAAGAAGTGGTAACCTGTTTTAGCATGAGATTGAGCATAAAAGGTTTCTATTTCCTGTCTCCTACAGAATGCTTACCAAAGGATGTCAGATGTTACTTTTCTCTGCCACCTTTGAGGACTCTGTGTGGAAGTTTGCCGAACGGGTCGTGCCGGATCCCAACATCATCAAGCTAAAGCGAGAAGAGGAGACCCTGGACACTATCAAGCAGTACTACGTGCTCTGCAACAGCAAGGAGGACAAGTTCAACGCGCTCTGTAACATCTACGGAGCCATCACTATCGCACAAGCTATGATCTTCTGTCATGTGAGTCTGTTTGCCTCTGGTTGACATTTCTGTGTTTTGTTGTTTCTTTCACTCAATCATCTCATGTTATCGTCTTTTCTCAGACTCGAAAGACTGCCAACTGGCTTGCCGGCCAGCTGTCTAAAGAGGGCCACCAGGTGGCGCTCCTCAGTGGGGAAATGGTGGTTGAGCAGAGAGCAGCAGTTATTGAACGTTTCAGAGACGGCAAGGAGAAAGTTCTCATCACTACTAACGTCTGTGCAAGAGGCAAGTACACTACCTAATACATCTAATCAGATGCAAAGCTGTATTTTTATATCCCACATGGAGTATGCTATTTGAAAGATGAGTTATTTAAATTCTGCCATCTTCAAATAATCAAGTTATCCATCCACAGGTATTGATGTTGAACAAGTGTCAGTGGTGATCAACTTTGACCTTCCACTGGACAAAGATGGCAATCCCGACAATGAAACGTACCTCCACCGGATCGGTAGGACTGGACGCTTTGGCAAGAGAGGACTCGCTGTCAACATGGTGGACAGTCAGCGCAGCATGGAGATTCTCAAGACATACGAGAGGCATTTTAGTAAGTCGCTCCATTAGTTTATCTCTTAAATAGTTCAGGCAATAATTATTTTATTTTTAATTCATCGCAAAAATAGTGACTAATTCTAAAATGAAAAACTATTTAAAATGTATATTTTGTGCTATTAAATCGATTAATTTCAATTGATCACATTTAACATAAAAGTTAACATGCAAATTAAATAATATATATGTATATACCTGTGTGTGTGTTTATATATATTATATATAATATATTATATATACACGGATATATAAACTTTTTACAAACTTATGTTAGATGTGATTGATTTGATAACGCTATATATTAAAATATATTCATATATAAATTGTAATTAATTTTTATAATTATTCATTTTTTATCATTTTAATTAGCATTCTTGTAGTATCATTAAGATACTTTTATAGTGTTTTTAATCTTTTGAATGCGTTTTTATTTGTATATTTTTTGTATTAGTAATTATTTTGTTTTTGTCATTTTTAATAGTTTTATTTAGTTGAAATTAATTTTTATTTCAGTACATCACGTTAAACCAAATGGAATTTTATTTCAGTGAACGTTTATTTTATTTTAGGTAACAAAACAGTTTTTTATGGTTTCGGTTTTAGTTAACTATAATAACCCCGATTCATATACATACATTTTGTAAATAATTATTATATATATAGTGTTTATGCAATGCACATTTTTATTTTTATTTAATGATTATGTAATGAATATTAATGTATATAAATTTCAAAATAATGAATCATTCTAAAAATTAATGCTTAGTATTATATTATTTATTTTTATATTAGTTTTATATAAATATAATGAATTGGATTGTTAAATTTATTCGTTTGTTTTTCCCAACAGATAAGAAAATTGTGAGGCTGGACACGGATGATCTTGACGAAATTGAAAAAATCGCCAACTGAAGTGATGAAGAGTGAAATTCATGTTATTTTCATAAAAATCAGTTCTGCTGTTACAGTTCTGATGTTTACATCAGTTATCGATGCACATTTAAAAGAATGCGCTTTAACTCGACAAGCTTAATGCCAAATAGTTTTGATTCTAAGCTTATGGTTATTACATGACCTTTTGACTCAGTTTGCGTTTGACAGAGTGTGTTTTGATTTAGAAGTGAATTTCAATACTAATTCCTACATTTAACGTTGTTTACTGCAGACAGTTTAACATAGGCATTTTAAACTGTCAGTTACTACTTGACTGAAGACGCATATCTTGCATAGCGTTGCACTCTGAAGTAAGTCGACTACCTTTTGGTCTTGCATGTGAAAAGAATCATGACAGTCTTCAGTATTTGAGATATTACTGATATCACAGTATCTGAGAAGATAAAAGTCTCCAATAAATATTGATTGAAATAACAATTGGGATTTCATAACTCAGCATGCCTACAAATTCACACCAAATTATAAAGCGCACAAATGCCACAGTCCCTTAAGACCAACTCGAAACACTAACATTCCTCGAGCACTTTAGAATAAATACTTCTTTTTTTTTTTTATGAGAATTATTGTGTAAGAACACAATAGAGTATTGTCATTTAAGATGATGCCATTATACTTGAACTGAAAAAACCCATTCAAGCTTTTGGAAGAAGAAGAAAGAGTTTTGGTTCTGTTCAGAAAGACCAAATA